>CAHIKZ030002837.1:310000-430000 GCA_903632075.3 Acanthosepion pharaonis
TATACATTATTAAGTTTATGAAAAATAAAAATTTACTTAATCAAAGAAATGAAATAGAATTTTTAAATAAAGGGCTTTAGATGTACATATTTTATATATATATATATATATATATATATATATATATATATATATATATATATATATATATATATATATATCGTTATCGTTTTTAAGTAAATTTTTGATTTATATAATCAAATATATATATACCTATATATTAATACCCTGTATTAAAAAAACGAATTAAAATTTTCACTTGTCTTAAAAAAAAATACAGAAGTAATTTTTCCATGGCTGAATTGATTTTTCATCGGACTATATATATATAAATATATATATATATATATATATATATATATAATGGAATATATAGAAAAACAGGAAAAAAACATGTTAGTCTAATAATCCAAAGTTCTTTAGTATTTTTGGTTTTATTGTTAAAAAACAGTGCTCAATACACATGTAGAGACTAAATTATAATTACTTTTTAAAATATGATTCCATAATTTTACATAAGAGTTCTCATGTTTCAAAAACAATTTTTTAAAAATTTCAATTTAATTTAAAAAATTAAATAGAATTAAATTACACTGTTCTGTTTCATCCTCAAGCGAATTTTGTAATAACTAATCTTGAAATTTACGGAGCTTTATAAGCATATACATTTGTAATATTATTTACTATGGAAACGGCAAAACCAATTATTTAATAGAGGGCGGACAGGTTTACATTAATAATTAATATATATATATATATATATATATATATATATATATATATATATATATATATATATAGCTAGAAAATGACATAACTAGATATTAGCAAACGTTATCGTGAGTAAACAGGTAAAAAAAAATATTTACTAATTTTACTTTAAGGTGTAAACATAACAGTACTCGATGTAGTTAGACAGCGCTGAAATATATATATATATATATATATATATATATATATATATATGTTTTTGGAAATCATAAGTAATATTTTTAGCCTACTGTAAGGGATTCTAATACATTTAATTGTTCTTAAAAGAAATATAGTATATTAAATATTAAAAGTGAAAATATTTCAAATCGTAGTTAAACAAAATGTATTCTAATCGAAAACCCCAAAAATCTTTAAATATACAAATAGAAAAAATTTGTAAGAATTTTTGCCGTTAACAATAGAATTTAAAAAATCCAGACGACATGCATTTAACAGATGTCAGATTTCATTGAAAAATACATCCCTACCCCTACCAAAAATTAATTAATAACGGATACATTAAAAATACAGCGATAATGAACACGCAAACAAATATTGTCTAGATGAATGGATTTTCTGTATCCTTGGAAACGTGAATTATGATTTTAGCTGTGTCTTTAAAAACCCAGTAATTTTAAAAGTTACTCCAAAAAAATTGTTGAGGATGAAAAGGAACTAATGTCTTTAATTTAATTAAAAATTTATATGGACAATTTTTTTAGCTTCCATTTTTGAAAACATGGTTAGAACTGTGTGTAAAAAAAAAAACATATTTTAAATCAATTAATTTATAATATTAATGCTCGGTAAATTTACATTTTTTTATATTTTATAAAAAAAAAAAAAAAAAAAAATATCTATAACAACACCAGATTATATATCTTACTGTTCTTTTTGAATCAAAATTTATATATATATATATATATATATATATATATATATATATATATATATATATATATATATATATAATGGACTCTCCTGTCGGTTTCGACGTATGAGGATCTGACAGCTTAATTGATTCAGTTCTGAAATTTTGTGCGATAATCTTAAGTGGCATTTAAGAACAGCTAGTGTTTTACAAAGGAGACCGCATGTGGAGCAAGTGTGAGGATTGTGAGATGAGATCACTGTTACATTGGTTGACCTTTTAGATCTTGCTCTCGCTTCTTGAAGGTGATTCAGACAAGCAGATTGAAAATTGCTGAGTCCACTAAAACACTTTGATCTCCCTTCTACCCGCTCGAAGGCTAAGCGCTCAAGGGTGTTATGTGGTATATTGACTGCTGACAAGTTGCTTTTCAGCTTGTCTTTGTATCTTAGCCACGGACGTTCTACATTCCTGTTACCCTGATCTAACTGGCTGTACATTAGGATCATGGGTGGATAAGAATGAATCAAGGTAAATCGCCAGAAAACCCACCCTAGTGATTTGATTAAAGTGGTGAAGGCTTATGCAGAACCATCCACACTTTTTCGGAATTATTGATATGTTAGTCTTGTGCAAATAAATGCCAAGACGAAGCAGACAATATATACCTCATATTTTCGTATAAGAGTTCCATCTATTTATATAGACCAATTGTGTTCTATAACAAAAAGAGAGTACATTGAATGGAACTCACTGTTAACTCTAAACACAGCTACACATTTAACTTGCTATAGGGTTAGTAATACTTTCGACGATAAGGCTATGTTACTATAAGTTTAGTAGGTTATTACTTTTATTACTTGATAAAAATTATCGATGTAAAATATATGTTGGTATATGTATATTGTGTTGTTTGTGTTAATACATAATGTGATATATTTTTACTGATGGATGTACATATACATGTATATGAAATGTTAGCTCTATCTCTGATATTGAAAAAAGTTTAAAATAAAAATGACAATATAATATATAAATTATAATATATATAATATATTACACAATTTATTACACACATATATATATATATTTATGTTTATATTTATATAAACACAATTTTCATAATATATATATATAAATATATATATATATATATATATATATATATATGTGTGTGTCTGTGTGTTTATGTTTGAAAAATGTGTTTTTTATAACAAAGGTATGTATGTGTTTTATATATATATGAATATGTTTTGTATGTGTTATATATATGTATATGAATTTATGTTATTTTATATGTGTATATATATATATATATATATATATATATATATATAAATTTAATTTTTTTTAATTTATATTGATATAAATTTATATTTATTTATATTTATATATATATATATTATATTGTATTTGTGTATGTATGTGTATGTATATGTATGTATAAATGTATATATAGTTATATATATATATATATATATATATATATATATATATATATATATATATATATATATATATATATATATATATATATGGATATAAAAATTATGTATATGTTTATATATAGGTATGTTTAATTTTTGTATGTTTATATCTGAAATTATTGATGAACAAATGTCTATATGTATTTTTTTTATTTTCACATATTGTTATATATTTGTAAAAATGTATTTACTAATAAATTTATATGTAAATATTATTTGAGATATTTATATATATTTATGTGTTTGGGAGTTTTTTTTATATATTAGATGGTGTTATTTTTATGTGTATATATTTATTTTTCTATCCATTTCTATATATTTTAGTGTCCTTTTTCCTTATGTTGTTCATTGATGAATATTTGTTTTTCTATTCTACACATATTAAATTTTATCTATTCAACCATTTTTATCTATATATTTGTGTCCGTATGAGTTATATTTTTATAATATGTTAGAATTCGTTTAATAACACTTTCAAATTTGAATATTTCTTAGTGGGTATATGTGCCTGTCTTTATCAATTGTATTGTATAAAAAATAAAAATATTTAAATAGTATATGTGTATATATAATTATTATATGTGCCTTCCATTGTATGTATATTTGTTTATTTTTTTAAATATTCGTAGACATATTTCCTGTCTCTCAAATTTTTATATGTTTATATATCTAAATATGTCTATGTGTTTGTGTATTATAATCCGATTGTGTGTGTATTGTCTTTTGCAAGATTTCACCGTCCCTAACCCATATCTTCCATTCAAATGTATTAAAGTTGTAACTGAGTTCAGAACAGCATTAGATTTTTAATGTTTTTATGACTTAATTCCATTAAAAAAAAAAATAAATAAAAAAAAAACGTATTTTTTTCCTCAGTTTCTTCTTTAAATAATTTTATAATTTTGAACTTAATATAAATTAAATTTAAAATTTAAAATTAATTTTTTTTTTTTTTTTAAAAATTTTATAATTTAATTTTATTAGTTTTAAATAAATTCTATTTTTAGTTTAACCCTAACATTAAAGCATTAAATAATTATTATAATAAAAGTTCGTTGTCAAATTTTTTTGAATTCTCAAATATTTATTTGTATTTTGATTGATCATTCTAGCTTATGTAATTTAGCGATTCCTTGATATGAGAGGTGTTTGATTGATTTGAACCATTTAAAACCCTTTTTTCTACATTCATTGTTCATCACTTGATAAGACATCAGAGGTGTTGAAACAAAATATTTTTTTTTGTAGTAAAAAAAAAAGTTTTTTTTTGTTATAATTTTCGAATAAATAATTATATATATATATATATATATATGATAATAAATATATTATAATATTTGATAATATAATTCAAACATTTTTTTTGTAAAGTTTTTCAATTTTGAAAATGATAAAATTTATTTTTGGAATAAAATCAATATAAATTTGATATATTTTTTAATGCCAAGTTTGAGCGGTAAAGTGTGATAGTATTGGCTCCTAAGGAAATTACAGAAAATTAATAAAAAGAGAGAATTAACATGAAATAGAGTTGAGTTCCAATATTAAATATAAGAAACGGATAAATTTATATTGAGTCTTTAAACTAAATTTTTGTAAGAAAATTTTTTATATATTTATATACAAAATTATGTATACGTTTGCTTGACGAAAACTCAGGATTGGGTTTCAATGAAAATAGAATTGGAAGTAAATTTTAAAAAAATAAAAATTTGAATTTTAACAAATTTTTTTGAACCCATTCTGAAAGGTTTTTAAAATACTTGATGAATTGCAATAAATTATATATATATATGAAAAAGAAAGAAAAATTTATTATCCTTTGTTCTTATCCATTATTTTTTTAAAAAAAAAAACAGTTTTCAATAAATTTTTGCAGTTTTAATATAAAAAATTTAAAATATAATTTTTAAAAAAATATAAAATAAATTTTTCAATAAATTTTTTTAATCAAAAAAAAAAATGAAAAAATTTTAAAATTAATTATAGAATTTAAATTAAAATCCAGGTTTTTTTAATTAGAATTGTTTCATTAAAAAAAAAACATGAAATATTTTTAAAAATAAATTTATTAATTTAAAAAAGAATTAAATAAAAAAACATTTGATATTTAATAGAATTACCTTATTTAATAATATTTTTTTAAAAAAAAAAAATTTATTGATAAGATATTATAAAATTAAAATATTTTCTTTTAGACAATTGTGTAAAAAACATTAAATTTTTTTTAAAAAATCAATATCAAAAAATAGGGTAATGATGCCTGGAAAAAAAAAAAACGTTTTGTTAAAAAATGTTTTTTTTAAAAAAAATTAAATTAATATTTCTATTTTTATAAAAATATAAAATTTTAAACAAATAAATAATTTAAATGAATAAAATTTTTTTAAAAAATAAAAATATTTTGAAAATAAAATATTTTTCTTAAATTTATGTAAAAATTTTTGAATATTTACAATATAATGATTTTTTTAAATTTTATTTAAATTTTAAATTTAAAAAAAATATAAAAATTTTTAAATTAATTTCAATTAAAATTTATAAATTGTTTATTAAAATTTTCTTAAAATTTCACTATTCCATAAAAATTATTTAAAACTTTTTTTAATTAATGAAATTTATAATTAAAAACTGAAAAATTCACAAATCAAAATAAATGCAAAATTTTATGAATTTATTTTCAAATAAAATTTTATCAATTTTTAAAATATTTTCAATTTTAAAAAAAATAAAAAAAATAAATTTAAAAAAAAATGAATTTAAATTTAACTTTTTAAAATTTAAATTGAAAATAAAAACATATGATATGTTTGAAATAAATTTTTTTTCCTTAGATTAATAATTTAATTATTTTTTTATTTTGTTTTTTTTTTAAACTTTTAAAAAATAAATTATTGAAAGAGTGAAAAATTTTGAATTTATAAAATAAAAAATTTTTCAAAAAAATATTTACAATTCTAATAATTTTTAAATTAAAATTATTTCCAAAAATTTTAAAATTTTTTCATATGTAACCAAAATTAAATTTAAAATAAAATTTTTTCATTAAAATGAATTTAAAGGGTATAAAATATTTATTTTATTAAATTTAAATATTTTTTATTTGGCTTTTAAATTTAAAAAATTAAAAATATCATATTAAAAAAAAATTGCTGAAAAATATGAAAAAATTTATATATGAAATATATATTATTTTACAAAAACATGCCTTTTTCTTAAAATCTTTATTTGATTGTAGAAAAAACAAAACAAACTTTTAAAAAATTTTTTAATCAAATCATCAATGAATTAAACATAATAAAAGATGATTTTTTTAACACAATAAATATATGTTTTTTTTAAAATTTTTTCTAATCAATTATAAAAAATAAAATATCAAATATAAGGTAGATGAATAACAGATATATATTCATATAGAAAAGATAAATTTTTTTATTTTTTAAAAATAAATTTTTCAATCAAAAATAAATTGAAAAATTGATCATTAAAAAAAAAATTTAATAATAAAAAATGAATATATTATCATCAAGTTTTTTCCAAAAAAAAACAATAAACATTGAAAAATAAGATAAAAATTTGCATTAAAATTGTTTCATGAATATTTTAGGAAAATTGAAATTTCTAATCATCTTTTTAAAACAATAAACATTTAGAAATTATTAGATGAATTATACATCCCAAATTCATTTTCATCATATTTTAGGTTTAAAAAAATTAAAATTATTTTTTAAAACAATAAACATTTTTGAAGAGTGAATTAGATTTTTTTACATGTATAAATTATTTTAAATCAATGTTTTTTTTGAAATTCAAAATTCTTTTAAAACAATCATCACTTTTTAAAACAATAAATTAAACATTTGCTAGAAAAGTGAATTTTTCTTTTAAAAAAAAATACTTGTAAAAAGAAGACTTTCATCATAATGTTTATATTTTAATTTCCAATTTAATCATCACTTTTAAAAACAATAAACATTGCCGAAGAGTAAAGGTAGATGAATTATACACATATTAAATTCACTTTCATCATATGTTTAGGTTTTATTAAATTCTAATCATCTTTTTTTAAAACAATAAACATTGCCGAAGATATGAAGGTAGATGAATTATATATGTATAAATTCACTTTTCATCATATGTTTTTTTTTGAAAAATTTAATCATCACTTTTTAAAAACAATAAACATTGCCGAAGAGTGAAGGTAGATGAATTATACATGTATAAATTCTTTTTCAAAATATGTTTAGGTTTTATTCAATTTAATCATCACTTTTTAAAACAATAAACATTGCCGAAGATGAAGGTAGATGAATTATACATGTATAAATTCATTTTCATCATATTTTTAGGTTTTATTCCAATTCTAATCAAATTTTTTAAAACAATAAACATTGCCGAAGAGTGAAGGTAGATGAATTATACATGTATAAATTCAATTTCATCATAATATGTTTAGGTTTTATTATAAATTTTTAATCATCACTTTTTAAAACAAAAAAAAATTGCCGAAGAGTGAAGGTAGATGAATTATACATGTATAAATTCATTTTTTCATCATATGTTTAGGTTTTATTAGAATTCTAATCATCACTTTTTAAAACAATAAACATTGCCGAAGAGTGAAGTTAGATGAATTATACATGTATAAATTCATTTTTCATCATATGTTTAGGTTTTATTCAATTCTAATCATCACTTTTAAAAAAAACAATAAACATTGCCGAAGAAAAAAAGGTAGATGAATTATACATTTATAAATTCACTTTCATCATATGTTTAGGTTTTATTCCAATTTAATCATCACTTTTTTAAAACAATAAACATTGCCGAAGAGAAAGGTAGATGAATTATACATGTATAAATTCCTTTTCATCATATGTTTAGGTTTTATTCCAATTCTAATCATCACTTTTTAAAACAATAAACATTGCCGAAGAGTGAAGGTAGATGAATTATACATGTATAAATTCACTTTCATCATATGTTTAGGTTTTATTTCAATTTTAATAATCATCATTTTTAAAAAACAATAAACATTGCCGAAGAGTGAAGGTAGATGAATTATACATGTATAAATTCATTTTCATCATATGTTTAGGTTTTATTCCAATTCTAATCATAACTTTTTAAAACAATAAACATTGCCGAAGAGTTTTTTTTAAGATGAATTATAAATGTATAAACTCACTTTCATCATATGTTTAGGTTTTATTCCAATTCTAATCACCATTTTTTTAAAACAATAAACATTGCTTGAAGATTGAAGGTAGATGAATTATACATGTATAAATTCACTTTCATCATATGTTTATTTTTTATTCAATTCTAATCATCATTTTTTAAAAACAATAAACATTGCCGAAGAGTGAAGGTAGATGAATTATACATTATAAATTCACTTTCATCATATGTTTAGGTTTTTATTCCAATTCTAATCATTGTTTTTTAAAACAAAAACAATAAACATTTGAAGAGTGAAGGTAGATGAATTATACATGTATAAATTCACTTTCATCATATGTTTAGGTTTTATTCCAATTCTAATCATCACTTTTTAAAACAATAAACATTGCCGAAGAGTGAAGGTAGATGAATTATACATGTATAAATTCATTTTTCATCATATGTTTAGGTTTTATTCCAATTTTTAATCATCACTTTTTAAAACAATAAACATTGCCGAAGAGTGAAGGTAGATGAATTATACATGTATAAATTCATTTTTCATCATATGTTTAGGTTTTATTTAATTCTAATCATCATTTTTTAAAACAATAAACATTGCCGAAGAGTGAAGGTAGATGAATTATACATGTATAAATTCACTTTCATCATATGTTTAGGTTTTATTCCAATTTAATCATCACTTTTTAAAACAATAAACATTATGAAGAGTGAAGGTAGATGAATGATTTATACATGTATAAATTCAGTTGAAAATCATATGTTTAGGTTTTATTCCAATTAAAATAATCATTACTTTTTAAAACAAAAACATTGCCGAAGAGTGAAGGTAGATGAATTATACATGTATAAATTCACTTTCATCATATGTTTAGGTTTTATTCCAATTCTAATCATCACTTTTTTAAAACAATAAACATTGCTGAAGAGTGAAGGTAGATGAATTATACATGTATAAATTCACTTTCATCATATGTTTAGGGTTTTATTCAATTCTAATCATCACTTTTTTAAAACAATAAACATTGCCGAAGAGTGAAGGTAGATGAATTATACATGTATAAATTCACTTTCATCATATGTTTAGGTTTTATTCCAATTCTAATCATCACTTTTAAAACAATAAACATTATGAAGAGTGAAGGTAGATGAATTATACATGTATAAATTCACTTTCATCATATGTTTAGGTTTTATTCCAATTCTAATAATCTCTTTTTAAAACAATAAACATTGCCGAAGAGTGAAGGTAGATGAATTATACATGTATAAATTCACTTTCATCATATGTTTAGGTTTTATTCCAATTCTAATCATCACTTTTTAAAACAATAAACATTGCCGAAGAGTGAAGGTAGATGAATTATACATGTATAAATTCATTTTCATCATATGTTTAGGTTTTATTCCAATACTAATCATCGCTTTTTAAAACAATAAAAATTGCCGAAGAGTGAAGGTAGATGAATTAAAGTGAACATGTTAAAATGTATAAATTCACTTTTTCATCATATATTTTAGGTTTTATTCAAATTCTAATCAAACTTTTTAAAACAATAAACATTGCCGAAGAGTGAAGGTAGATGAATTATACATGTATAAATTCACTTTCATCATATGTTTAGGTTTTATTCAATTCTAATCATCACTTTTTTAAAACAATAAACATTGCCGAAGAGTGAAGGTAGATGAATTATACATGTATAAATTCACTTTCATCATATGTTTAGGATTTATTACAATTCTAATCATTGTTTTTTAAAAGAATAAACATTGCCGAAGAGTGAAGGTAGATGAATTATACATGTATAAATTCACTTTCGTCATATGTTTAGGTTTTATTCCAAATCTAATCATCACTTTTTTTAAAACAATAAACATTGCCGAAGAGTGAAGGTAGATGAATTATACATGTATAAATTCACTTTCATCATATGTTTAGGTTTTATTCCAATTCTAATCATCAATTTTTAATTCATTTTAAAAACAATAAACATTGCACTTTCATCATAAGAGTGAAGGTAGATGAATTATACAATAAACATATAAATAAGGTAGATTTTTTCATCATATGTTTAGGTTTTATTCCAGATTTTTTAATCATCCAGTAACATTTAAAAACAATAAACATTTTGAAGAGTGAAGGTAGATGAATTATACATGTATAAATTCACTTTCATCATATGTTTAGGTTTTATTCCAATTCTAATCATCACTTTTTAAAACAATAAACATTGCCGAAGAGTGAAGGTAGATGAATTATACATGTATAAATTCACTTTCATCATATGTTTAGGTTTTATTCCAATTCTAATCATCACTTTTTAAAACAATAAACATTGCCGAAGAGTGAAGGTAGATGAATTATACATGTATAAATTCACTTTCATCATATGTTTAGGTTTTATTCCACTTTTCATCAAATAATCATCATCTCTTTTTAAAACAATAAACATTGCCGAAGAGTGAAGGTAGATGAATTATACATGTATAAATTCACTTTCATCATATGTTTAGGTTTTATTCCAATTCTAATAATCGCTTTTTAAAACAATAAACATTGCCGAAGAGTGAAGGTAGATGAATTATACATGTATAAATTCACTTTCATCATATGTTTAGGATTTATTCCAATTCTAATCATTGTTTTTTAAAACAATAAACATTGCCGAAGAGTGAAGGTAGATGAATTATACATGTATAAATTCACTTTCATCATATGTTTAGGATTTATTTCAATTCTAATAATCGCTTTTTAAAACAATAAACATTGCCTAAGAGTGAAGGTAGATGAATTATACATGTATAAATTCACTTTCATCATATGTTTAGGATTTATTCCAATTCTAATCATCACTTTTTTAAAACAAAACATTGCCGAAGAGTGAAGGTAGATGAATTATACATGTATAAATTCACTTTCCTCATATGTTTAGGTTTTATTCCAATTCTAATCATCACTTTTTAAAACAATAAACATTGCCGAAGAGTGAAGGTAGATGAATTATACATGTATAAATTCACTTTCATCATATGTTTAGGTTTTATTCCAATTCTAATCATCACTTTTAAAACAATAAACATTGCCGAAGAGTGAAGGTAGATGAATTATACATGTATAAATTCACTTTCATCATATGTTTAGGTTTTATTCCAATTCTAATCATCACTTTTTAAAACAATAAACATTGCCGAAGAGTGAAGGTAGATGAATTATACATGTATAAATTCACTTTTCATCATATGTTTAGGTTTTATTCCAATTCTAATCATCACTTTTTAAAACAATAAACATTGCCGAAGAGTGAAGGTAGATGAATTATACATGTATAAATTCACTTTCATCATATGTTTAGGTTTTATTCCAATTCTAATCATCACTTTTTTTTAAAACAATAAACATTGCTGAAGAGTGAAGGTAGATGAATTATACATGTATAAATTCACTTTCATCATATGTTTAGGTTTTATTCCAATTCTAATCATCACTTTTTAAAACAATAAACATTGCCGAAGAGTGAAGGTAGATGAATTATACATGTATAAATTCACTTTCATCATATGTTTAGGTTTTATTCCAATTCTAATCATCACTTTTTAAAACAATAAACATTGCCGAAGAGTGAAGGTAGATGAATTATACATGTATAAATTCATTTTCATCATATGTTTAGGTTTTATTCCAATTCTAATCATCGCAAAAAAAACAATAAACATAGCCGAAGAGTGAAGGTAGATAAATTATACATGTATAAATTCACTTTCATCATATGTTTAGGTTTTATTCCAATTCTAATCATCACTTTTTAAAACAATAAACATTGCCGAAGAGTGAAGGTAGATGAATTATACATGTATAAATTCACTTTCATCATATGTTTAGGTTTTATTCCAATTCTAATCATCACTTTTTAAAACAATAAACATTGCCGAAGAGTGAAGGTAGATGAATTATACATGTATAAATTCACTTTCATCATATGTTTAGGTTTTATTCCAATTCTAATCATCACTTTTTAAAACAATAAACATTGCCGAAGAGTGAAGGTAGATGAATTATACATGTATAAATTCACTTTCATCATATGTTTAGGTTTTATTCCAATTCTAATCATCACTTTTTAAAACAATAAACATTGCCGAAGAGTGAAGGTAGATGAATTATACATGTATAAATTCACTTTCATCATATGTTTAGGTTTTATTCAATTTAATCATCACTTTTTAAAACAATAAACATTGCCGAAGAGTGAAGGTAGATGAATTATACATGTATAAATTCACTTTCATCATATGTTTAGGTTTTATTCCAATTCTAATCATCACTTTTTAAAACAATAAACATTGCCGAAGAGTGAAGGTAGATGAATTATACATGTATAAATTCACTTTCATCATATGTTTAGGTTTTATTCCAATTCTAATCATCACTTTTTTAAAAACAATAAACATTGCCGAAGAGTGAAGGTAGATGAATTATACATGTATAAATTCACTTTCATCATATGTTTAGGTTTTATTCCAATTCTAATCATCACTTTTTAAAACAATAAACATTGCCGAAGAGTGAAGGTAGATGAATTATACATGTATAAATTCACTTTCATCATATGTTTAGGTTTTATTCCAATTCTAATCATCACTTTTTAAAACAATAAACATTGCCGAAGAGTGAAGGTAGATGAATTATACATGTATAAATTCACAATTTAATCATATGTTTAGGTTTTATTCCAATTCTAATCATTAACTTTTTAAAACAATAAACATTGCCGAAGAGTGAAGGTAGATGAATTATACATGTATAAATTCACTTTCATCATATGTTTAGGTTTTATTCAATTCTAATCATCACTTTTTAAAACAATAAACATTTTCCGAAGAGTGAAGGTAGAAGGAATTAATTATACATGTATAAATTCACTTTCATCATATGTTTAGGTTTTATTCCAATTCTAATCATCACTTTTTAAAACAATAAACATTGCCGAAGAGTTGAAGGTAGATGAATTATACATGTATAAATTCACTTTCATCATATGTTTAGGTTTTATTCCAATTCTAATCATCACTTTTTAAAACAATAAACATTGCTTTCGATGTTTGAAGGTAGATGAATCCTTTTTATACATGTATAAATTCACTTTCATCATATATGTTTAGGTTTTATTCCAATTCTAATCATCACTTTTTAAAACAATAAACATTGCCGAAGAGTGAAGGTAGATGAATTATACATGTATAAATTCACTTTCATCATATGTTTAGGTTTTATTCCAATTCTAATCATCACTTTTAAAAAACAATAAACATTGCCGAAGAGTGAAGGTAGATGAATTATACATGTATAAATTCACTTTCATCATATGTTTAGGTTTTATCAATTCTAATCATCACTTTTTTAAAACAATAAACATTGCCGAAGAGTGAAGGTAGATGAATTATACATGTATAAATTCACTTTCATCATATGTTTAGGTTTTATTCCAATTCTAATCATCACTTTTTAAAACAATAAACATTGAAGAGTGAAGGTAGATGAAGGTAGATGAATTATACATGCTTTTATAAATTCACTTTTTCATCATATGTTTAGGTTTTAAAAAAAATCATCAATCATCAATTTAATCATTTTTTAAAACAATAAACATTGCCAATGAGTGAAGGTAGATGAATTATACATGTATAAATTCACTTTCATCATATGTTTAGGTTTTATTCCAATTCTAATCATCACTTTTTAAAACAATAAACATTGCCGATGAGTGAAGGTAGATGAATTATACATGTATAAATTCACTTTCATCATATGTTTAGGTTTTATTCCAATTCTAATCATCACTTTTTAAAACAATAAACATTGCCGAAGAGTGAAGGTAGATGAATTATACATGTATAAATTCACTTTCATCATATGTTTAGGTTTTATTCCAATTCTAATCATCACTTTTTAAAACAATAAACATTGCCGAAGAGTGAAGGTAGATGAATTATACATGTATAAATTCAATAAATTTTCATCATATGTTTAGGTTTTATTCCAATTCTAATCATCACTTTTTAAAACAATAAACATTGCCGAAGAGTGAAGGTAGATGAATTATACATGTATAAATTCACTTTCATCATATGTTTAGGTTTTATTCAATTCTAATCATCACTTTTTAAAACAATAAACATTGCCGATTTGAAGGTGAATTATAGATAAAACTTTTTATACATGTTTTTTTTATTTCATATATGTTTAATGTATAAATTTTGTTTAATTCAATTCTAATCAAAAACAAAAACATTATTTTTAATTTTTGAAAATTTTTCAAGGTTTAGATGAATTATCACACTTTGTATTAAATTCACTTTAATCTTTCATGTTTAGGTTTTATTCCAATTCTAATCATCACTTTTTTAAAAACAATAAACATTGCCGAAAGTGAAGTAGATGAATTATACATGTATAAATTTCACTTTCATCATATGTTTAGGTTTTATTCCAATTCTAATCATCTTTTTTAAAACAATAAACATTGCCTGAAGAATGAAGGTAGATGAATTATACATGTATAAATTCACTTTCATCATATGTTTAGGTTTTATTCCAATTCTGGGACTTTTAAAACAATAAACATTATTGAAAAATGAAGGTAAATGAATTTTAGATGAATAAATTCACTTAAATCATATGTTTAGGTTTTACGAAATTCTTTAACTTTTTAAAACAAAAAAACGAATGAAGGTAGATGAATTTTCTAATCATATGTTTAGGTTTTATTCCAATTCAATAAACTTTTAAAAAATAAAACATTGCTTTAAGAGTGAAGGTAGATGAATTAGTTTTGTATAAACCACTATATCATATGTTTTTTTTCAATTTTAATCATCACTTTTTAAAAGGTTTTATTCAAGGTAGATCTAATTTACATGTATAAATAAACTTTCATTAAGGTTTTAAACATTTTTTTAAAACAATAAACATTGAAGTAGATGAATTTACATGTATAAATTCACTTTCATCATATGTTTAGGTTTTATTCCAATTCTAATCATCACTTTTTAAAAACAATAAACATTGCCGAAGTGAAGGTAGATGAATTATAATGTATAAATTATTTCATCATATGTTTAGGTTTTATTCAAATTTAATTTAAAACAATAAACATTTCGAATCATCAAATGATGAATTATACATGTTAAATTTTTTCATCATGTTTTTTAACAATTTAATCATCACTTTTTAAGCAATAAACATTCTGATAGTTGTGATGAATTATACATGTATAAATTCACTTTCATCATATGTTTAGGTTTTATTCAATTTTTAATCTTTTCAATAAACATTGGAAAAAGATGAATAATGTATTATGAAGGGTCCAATTTAATCATCTACTTTCAAAATTTGAAAGGTAGATGAATTATACATGTATAAATTTCATCATATGTTTATTTTATTCCAATTCTAATCATCCTTTTTAAAAACAATAAACATTGCCTGAAGAAAAGTGATGAATTATAATGTATAAATATTTTATCAAAATACTTTTTTAAAACAATAGTTTTTTATTAAAATTTAATCATATGTTTTTTAAAACAATATACATAAACACTGATTGACTGTAGATGAATTATACATGTATAAATTCACTTTCATCATATGTTTAGGTTTTATTCCAATTCATAATCAATTTTTTAAAACAATAAACATATTTAATGAGAAATTATGAATTTATGTATATTTTCTTTTGAATATGTTTAGGTTTTTTATGTTTACTTTTTAAAAAATAAACATTGCCGAAAAGGAAATGAATTATAATGTATAAATTCAAAAATATGTTTAGGTTTTAAATTCTAAGAATCAAAGGTTGAATAAAAACCTGAAGAGTGAAAGGTAGATGAATTTTAAATTCAAAATAGGAAATATTTTTTAAAAAATGTTTTAAAAAAAAAAAAGGTAATTTAAAAAACTTTCATCATATGTTGAAATCAAAAAAGAATAAACATTGCTGAAAATGAAAAGGAATTTATTTATTAATTTCTAATCATCACTTTTTGAAAACAATAAACATTGCCGAAGAATTTTAGATTCATACATTAAATTACTTTGTAAAAAAATTTCATTTTAATCATTTTTAAAACAATAAAATGGTTTAATGAATTTTACATGTATAAATTCACTTTCATTATATGTTTAGGTTTAATTTTCTAATCATTTTTAAAAAAATTTGAAGGTAGAAAAGAATAAATTCATCTTTCATCATATGCTACTTTTATTTTGATTGCCGGAAGAAAGGTAGATGAAATACATTGTTTAGGTTTTCTTCAAAATTTTTAAAAACAATAAACATTGGCGAAGAGTTAAAACTTTTTCATATGTTTAGGTTTTATTGAATTTTATCATCACTTTTTGGACATTGGCGAAGAGTTAAGGTAGATGAATTTAATGTATATTGTTCTCATATGTTTAGGTTTTATTCAATTTAAAGATTACTTTTAAAACAATAAAATTGCCGAAGAATGAAGGTAATTTCTGTATACGTTACACTTTTCAAGGGAATTGCTATCAAATTTAAAAATTTAATTTTTTGTTAAATCTTTCCTCATATTTTAGGTTTGTTCAAAAAAAAAAAAAAACAAAAATTTTCAGATGAAAAATATGAATTGAATTATTTAACTTCATCACTTTTCATCATAAATTGTCCATTTTTAAAAAATAAACATTTTGGGTAGATGAGATGGTTAAATTCGTTTCCTCATAAGGTTTTTTCCAAAAAAACTTTTTAAAACAAGATGAAGGTAGATGATTCCGTGAATAAATTGGGATTTTCATATGTTTAGGTTTTATTTTTTAATCATGGAAATTCAATTTAAAAAAAATTTAAATGAATTTAATTTCTTTCATTATGTTTAGGTTTTATTCCAATTTAAAATTTTTTTGATAATTTTTGTATAAATTTCATATGAAATCCGAAGAGTGAATTTTCCATGTATAAATTCACTTATTTTATGTTTAAATAATCCTTTTTCAAAGCCAAATTAATGAATTAAATGTATAAATTTTTTTATTCATATGTTTAGGTTTATTCCAATTAAAAAAAAATTGTCGAAATCTTTGGTATAAATTTTTTCATCAATGTTTAGGTTTTATTAATAAATTTTTTCAATTACATTGCCGAAAGTGAAGGTAGATGAATTAAAAAAATAAATTCACTTTCATCATATGTTTAAAAATGTTTTTCAATATAAAAAGAGTGAAGGTAGAAATGTCTATCGGCCAAAATGTCCGTTAAAAAATCAAATAAAAAAATATCAGTTTTGGAAAATTTTAAATGCTAAAAAAAACAAAAAAATGTTTTTTCAAATTTTTAAAAAAATTTCAGTCGATAAATGTTGTTCGGCCAATATAAATGTCCGTTTTGCAAAAATGTCTATCAAATGTTTAGGGCGAATTAAAAAAAATGTTATGGGCCCAAATGTCCTTTCGGTAAATATTTTCCGGCCTAATGGAAAACGTTGAAGCCGGAAATCTCCAAAATTTTCGGAGTTTCGAAAGATTGTCCTATTTGGAAAAAATGTCTTTCCTTAAAAAAAAAAATTTCCGTTGATCAAATCGAAAATGTAATGGCGTACTTGACATATATTGTAATTATTCTCATATATTTATAAATGTCTCTGACAGGCCAAATTATATTATAATTTTTTCAAAAAATTTTGATGGTTAATTTCATTTTTTTTTTTAACTGTCCGTTCGGCCTCAAATTTTTTTAAAAATGTCGTTTGAAATAAGCTTTTAACAACTTTTAAAGTTTGAGATTCAGTAGGAAATTAAATTTATAAAACTAAAAAAAAAAAATTCAGGGCCAAATGTCCTTTTCAGTCGGCCAAATGTCCTTTGGTTCTTTTCTCGGCCAAATGTCCGTTCAAATGTCTTCGGCCAAATGTCCGTTCAGCCAAAATCTTTCGGCCAAATGTCCGTTCGGCCAAATGTCCGTTTGGCCAAATGTCCGTTCGGCAAATATCCGTTCGGCCAAATGTTCCAAATATGTTCGGGCCAAATTTTCGGCCAAATGTCCGTTCGGCAATAAAAAAATGTCTTCTCCGCCAAATCTGGCCAAATGTCCGTTCGGCCAAAAAAAAAAGGGTCGTTCGGCCAAATGTTTTTAGGCCAAATGTGATTCAAAATGTCTCTATTTAAAATGCCAAATGTTTTTTGTCCCGGCCAAATGTATAGGCCAAATTAAAATCTTTTTCGGCCAAATGTCCGTTGGCCAAATCTCTGGCCAAATGTGAAAAAATGGCCAAATGTCTGTTCGGCCAAAAAAAAAATGGCCAAATGTGTAAAAATAATGGCCAAATGTCTCGGCCAAATGTCCGTTCGGCCAAAATAAATCTTTTTAAAAAATCTCATTTAAATTTCCGTTTTGAACAGAAATGTCCGTTCGGCCAAATGAAATTTAAATGTCTCGGCCAAATGTCCGTTCGGCCAAATGTCCGTTCGGCCAAATGTCCTCTCTCGGCCAAATGTTCTTCGGTAATTGCTGTTTAGCCGAATGTCTCTCGGCAAAATCTCTCATGGCCAAATGTCTCTCGGCCAAATGTTCGTTCGGCCAAATCTCTGTTCGGCGAAATTTTCGTTCTGCCAAATGTCCATCGGCCAAATGTTCGGGCATGGTAGAACCTGTGTCAATAAAACATTATTGTCTCCAAAAGATTATTGCAATCCAAAAATATGTTCCAGCTTTAAAACCTGCAAAAAGTTAATAAGCCGTAAAAAACAAATAAATATTTTACGGCTTATCAACCCTTTCTAGATTATTTAACACATTTTGGATCGTATGAACAATTCATTTTATTTATTTTTTTTGAATGATGTAACAATATTTTGAGAAAAACATTGATATTTTTCTTTCACTATTTGATCCATAGCTGGGGAAATGAAATAGATTCATACATTCTTAGGGGTATGTAACGAACTCGATTGGAATTCGAACTCGGCCCTCCGATTTCTTTTTTTCAGTGTCGCTGTCCGTTACCCTCTCCCTCGGACATTTAAGAAATTGAGAAGAAACTATATTTGAAAATATGATTGTCAGGAACAAGTAAATGCTTACCATTTGCTGAACTCGATGCTCTCGTCCATGAATTTTAAGCCCGCAGCGCCGAAGATCATCCTTGGCCCAGTACGACATGGCTCGGCTAAGTTCGGCTCAGCCCGGCCCAGCCCGGCCCAGCCCAGTCGCAGACATTGAAACAATGCTAAACATGAGTATATTTTACACCGTCAGCTGAAGACGTAAATCGATCGGTTGATTGATCGCAAGGATTGACCGTTATATATTTTTTTTGCACTAAAAAATCAAGAAACAGTGCATTTTTTAAAATATTTTATACCCTAATTTCTGACTCACGGCTAGCGGCGTTAGATAAAGGATTCTGTTTGATTAGGTACCTCCACGAAATCGCTAAAAAAAGAGCATAGTTTGATGAAAAAGACGCCAACCTTGCCGAAAACAAAATTTTATCGTCTAAATGCTTATGTTATTATTAAGCGGAAAGACCAAATTTTTTTTTTAATTATTTTTAAAAAATTTTCCTGCGTTTTAGAACATTCTAAATTTTGATAAAAAAAACCTTGTTTCTCTTTGTATCAGCGGAACTAGTAAATAACAGACAGTTTTTAGCACGTTTTTTTTTATATGACACACATTAATTTGGAAAATCTTGCAAAAATATAAATAATTGTCAGATGTTAATAAAACTTTCAGGAACTATTCACAGATTATTGAAATTATTATAAATATGTTTTTTTATTAAAGTTATGGCAGAAATATTTTTTTAAATATTTATTACCCCCCCCCCATAACTAATTTTATGAAAACGCTAGAAATTCGATCGCATCGGGTTTAGTGATTAAAATAGTTAAAAGAACAAGTCGTTGAGGAATGCAAATCATGTTTTTCTTTTTTGTTTTTTTTATTGGACCCCCCTACCTCAAAATCAGATCTGAATTGTAACAAACAAAAATAAATAAAACAAAGATATTATTTAATTTCAAATGATTTTATTTCTATTTAGTTGTTTTTATGAATATGGACAATATTTTCTGAATGTAAAAAAAAAATTTCGATGAAAAATGAATTTTTAATAAATTATTTGTTATTTCTTTAATTATAATAGATTTTTACATTTGTTAAAATATTATAAAATTAGTTAAAAGCCGCATCGGGTTTCCTAAGTCTTCTTATGTGATAGATCTTTTTTTAGCGCGTTGTAAATTGTATCATTTTGACTAATCAGAAGATCCGCAGTAATTAAAAAATGTGATTTTATGTTTATAATCGGGTTGTAATTATAAAGTACGGAAGACCAACCAGAATACGATTAAGTTGCGTTATTTGAGTTAAGCATTGTTCTCCGCTGTTAAGGCCTTTACTTTTGCGAAACACGTGTGGAGAAGTTAATTTGATTTTTCAATTTCACTTTTCTCCTTCCGTAGAACAAATTAGCCTCACGGAATCCGTCAATATGTCATTCATCACCTGTCAAGTGACGCGAAAGTTTATGACCTGCTTTGTTTTATTTTCAAATTACATCTTTTTCGGCGCAAAAGTTAAGTTAAGCTTGGTTCAAAATATTTTAAATAAACATTGTAATTTCTGATTTTCTTAAAATAAGTTTTGAAAAAATGATAATTGATTTTTAAAAGAATTTCAAAATGAGATTTTCATCTTTTTTATAAAATGGAAAAAAATATGATCAATTTTGCTGACTCAAAAAAAAAAAACAAGATTTTTAACGAAAGTTTCGGACGTGCTAGGAACGATTAAAAAATGGAAAAATACCCCCAAAATAGTTTGATCTTTCCTCTTAAAAATAACATAAACATTTAGAAGATAAAATTTTATTTTCGTCAAGTTTGGCGTCTTTTTCATCATGCTATGCTCATTTTTTTTTGTTTTTTTTTTAGCGATCTCGTGGTGACTTAGTACGACCGTTCAAGGCCACTGAATAAGTACGGGATATTTTCATACGAAAGAGTTTCAGTGTGTAATAAGCACCTCGGCGATAACAAACATGAAATAGTGATTAAGATTTGCGCCGAGATGAGGTGTAAAATCGAATCCCTGTAATTTGCAGCCAACGTAAATGTGTAACGCTTTTTTAAGTCTAAGCCGCTAAGACACCAGCAAATGATATTCTCTGTTGCTACTTCAATGTGCACAGGTCCAGCCTGCAAAAGAAAACACATGTTAATCGCAATTTGATATTATTTAGTTGAATGTTTTATCTATAACACGTCTGAAGTTATTATGCAAATCAAATTAACTTGAATAACTCAAAAAGTTCTTAACCAATATTTGTCAAATTTAAACGCGTCTGTTTCAATATTTAGCAAAAGATTTGACTAACATTTCTACCAGTTTTATTGGGTAGTTTTTGATCTATTTGGAATTTACGAAAATGGACTGACTGACGTTAGTATGCAGATTAGACTAATATTAGCATAAGACCTCTGAAATTTAATAAAAAACTATTTTATTTCCATGATATATGTTGAAACATGGGTTGGGGCACCTCGAGTCGGTGTAATGGTTAGCAAGCTTGTCTCGTTAAAACGATTACGCCTGAGTAGTGAGTTCGATCCTCACTGGGTGCCCCCTAATTTCGGCCTTGTGCCACATCTAAGCTACGCTTGGAAAATCACTATGTTGAAACATGGGTTAAGGGAAAGATCTAACAATGGTGAAAGAAGAAAATAATGTTATTGAATGAGGGAATTTCCAATTTGGAGCTATCAAAGACGAATTGCGGATGTCACCGAAAGATAAAGATGGCTTTTGAAAATATGAACTTGCTTCCTCGGCATCAACGTTAACTAACGCGTGTTATACCGAAACAACTAATTGACCAGCGGTCAAATCTTTGAAAACCCTAGAAAATACCTGGGAACACCAGCAATGATGAGTTGATTTCACGCTCCTTAATAGCAAGATTACACTAAGGGAGCATCAGAAAGCATTACCTGAAATTCAAAGCCTCATCAGAATTGCGAATTATATCTTTTCATGAAAGAAGCCAGATATTAACAGATAGAAAAAATATCGTTAGACAAAGTATTAAACTGTTATTTTATATCTAATCTTTTATATGGCAGTAGAATTATAATTTCCTCACAGGTGAAAAAGATGCTTGAAAGGCCAGTTTAAGATGACGAATTCTACACCCTGTCTGAAGTTATTATGCAAATCAAATAAACTTCAATAACTTAAAAAGTTTTGAACCAATATGTTTCAAATTTAAACTCATCTATTTCCACCTTTAGTAAAATATTTAACTAACTTTTGTACCGTTTTTATTGGTTAGTTTTTAATCTATTTGGAATTTACGAAAATGAACAGCCTGGAGTTAATATGCAGATTTGATAAATATTAGCTTAAGACCTCTGAAATCTAATAAAAACTATTTTTTTCTTTTTGTCTATATGTTAAATATGGATAAAGGGAAGGATCTAAGAACTAATGAAAAACAGAAAATTATTCAATGAGGGAATGTCTACATGGAATATATCAAAGAATCCTTGCAGAGATCATCGAATGATAAAGAGGGCAGTTGAAAATATAAGTAAGTTGAGAACTCTAAGCAAAGAAAAAGGCTTTAAGCACTTGCTTCTTTGAGATGAAAGTAAACTCCAGAGAGTTATCCCGAAAGAGCCACTTTTGACCAAACGCTCAGATCTTTGAAGATCTGAGAAAGTCAAGAACAAAAGATGTAGAATATTTTATGAATTAGGATCTACAAAAAATCTCCTAAGCAACCCTACTTACTAACGAAAAAATTTTAAAGCTTCAAACTTGGGACACGAAATACATAAAAATCGACTTTTCTAAAGTAATTTTCACAAACGAATCTCGTGTGACATTTTATTAACCTGGTAGATCAATGGCGTATTCCAATGAGCGTCGTTATAGACTTAGCTCTCAGACTAAGGCTCTTGACTCTCCTACACGTCCGTCGGTATTTATGACGGACACCAGCCAATCATATTCAGAAACGAATCTCGAGTGACATTTTATTGACCTGATAGATCTGACAAAGGATGGATTTTATCCAATTCAGGCGTGCCTGTGACTAAAAGAAGGCAACAAGGAGGCGGTAGTGTTATGATATAGGCTAGAATTGTCGACCAAACCATTACTGAACCATTCAAAATCGATGAAGGAATTAAACTGAATAATGCTAAATATTGCGATTTTATGAACAAGATTTTCTTTGCATTATACCAAATCTCAGCTTCGCAGTTTCAAATTGAAGTGTGTATTTATACACGACAATGCCCCTTCTCGTATATCTAAGCTTATCCGTGAATTCTTAGATCAGAGAAGATTTACAGGAGAGAAGATAATGGAGTAGTCACCATCAATCCTGATCTGAAATCTATGGTCAATTATATGAATGTGGCAAATAATATAACATCAAAGAAATGGAACCAGCTGAAAAAAAAAGATGACGAAATCAGAAGATAATAGATTAATGTCTGTTATTGAGAAGGTTCACCGTAAAGGGATATATTTGAACGAAGTAGCTAAGTGGTTTTGGCTACTATAACCAAATAGAGTACCATAGCAGTAATCAACTGGTACGGGTCGTAGTCGCAGGTAAGAAGTGTCGATCAATGGCGTAGTCCAATGGGCGTCGTTATAGACTTAGCTCTCAGACTAAGCCTCTTTACTCTCCAACACGTCTGTCGGTATTTATGACGGACACCAGCCAATCATATTCCAGTGAGGGGGAACAGAGGTGTACGCATATTCCATTATATCAACTATATTAAAATGTAAAGGACTCGAAGACTTATATGTGTTTGTTATTTGTTCTATTACAAGTGATGATAATTTTTGATGATTTTATTACGTTTTCATTAAAGTAAAATGTAATTATTTGGTTTTGCCTAATAACTTCAGACGGCAGTTTTTGTGGAATACATAAAATAACTTCAATAAAATATATTGATAATACCTAAAATTTTAACTCAGACTTTTTTGTTTGACATTTAAATTGATTGTTTAAAATTTGACAATATTTTCAAACCAAATTTGAATTATTGAAGGTTATCTTATTTGCGTAATACTTTCAGACAGGGTGTGTTTGTACACAGAAAAGATATGCAAATGCGATAGTGTCAATGAAATTCGCAAATAAATTCTCCTGGATTTATTACATATACCATATATACACGCGTATCATGTGACTTTTAAAGACCTAATTTTGAAGCTAATTTTAAGAGGGTCGCATCATTCATGAGATATAAAATTAGCCTATGTACTGCTGACCCTGGCTACACCGTTAACCAAACTATATATCCATTTACTGTAGTCAAATGAACTTCAAAATTAGGTCTTCAAAGGTCGCATGATACGTGAGTATATAAAGTAAATAAAAAAAATCATTATAGATAATCAAAGAAAGGGATTATAAAGAAATTGGGGATCAGTTTTTTATTGTTCTTTAGTATTAAACACATCCCCCATTTCTTGGCCATAGTAGATTCATCGATGAAATGCCAAAACATTCTTGTAGGTAACCAAATCAAAAGATGATAGAAAATGAGGGATCAATTTTGTATTGTTCTTTAGTATTAAACACACATCCCCATTTCTTGGCCATTGTATATGCTGTCCATTTCTATAATCTAGACAGTATTTAAGTAATCTTCAAAAAAAACTATTCTTATAGGTTGGTTTGTTATATATACCGTCTATACTGCATATAAGGCGAATTTTTGAAGACCTAATTTTGGGGGGGTCGCATGATACTCGAGATATAAAATAAGCGTATGTATTGTTGACTATGGCTACGCCGTTAAGCAAAGTGTATATGCATTTACTGTAGTCAAAGTTACAGCTCAATTTAAGATAAACATTATTTGATAAAACTGATATTTTACTTAACTTTATCCAATAATAATGCATGTAATATTCATATATTAGTATCGTTTTATAAAATACAAACATAGCGAAAATGCATCTTTTCCATTGTTGATGTTTTTAAGATGTTTAGCTGTTTCTTGTTCGGATTTTTATGGCTTTACGCGTTTACGCAGCAAGTATAGGTTTACTAACGATACATTTATCAGTCTCTTTCACATTTTTTTAAAATTATTTAACTAGAAGTTAGGATAAATAAAATAAAGGAAAAGAGATTAGTCTATTGTAATTTGGTCTCTCAAAAAAGGAACTTGCATGATAAAATCACTTTTATAAGTAAGAATTTGGGGTCACGTGTTACACGAGTATATACGGTAAAATATATATATATATATATATATATATATATATATATATATATATTTTATGCAAACTTAGGTAATCCGTATGGGTAGACCCGAGGAGGATGATATCCAGAGAGCTCAATGTAAAATTCAGAGCAGATATGTTTGAATAAAAGACAGACCACGTTAAGATTCCATGTAATAAGTTATTTCACCATAACCCCTTTAACAGGGTTCTGGATCATCAGACTTTACTTCCAAAAGCTGAAATGAAAATGAAAAAGAAATTCACACGTTTTTTGACGGACCTCATCAAGTATACGTAAAATTAACGAAGTGAGGAAGTGAGGTGGGAGAGAGGATATGATTGTGTCATATGTATCATTTCAATTTCCTATTTTTAACCCCAGTGTGTCGGCTAGATGTTGCTCAAATTTAACGCGTCTCGTCTCTAGATATAGATGGCTAAGGGGTGAATGATAAGAACGACATTAAAGGAAGAAGTTACAACAACCCCAATCAATTACACGACAGGTTTCATTCAAATTCTTAGACGCTGTTCATTCGCGTTACTTTAATGTGCATATTTGGGAGGTTAAGGTTTGATAAATATCTAAATGTTAAAACAATCTACGAAGAAATTAATTTGAAATTCGTTGGAGTTTTGGGTATTTTCTATGAAACAGTCGATTGGAAAAATTCATTTAAAAACTAGTTCATTGTGTCTATTTAGTAGTATGTCTGGATCTTTAAGTTTGATTATGAAGATTTTCTCCTTCAAACATAAGTTGCATCTGTCTCTGAAGGTTTTGGGAGTTCTGGCTTTTGATATTATTCTCCACTTTATTTGTGGTGTTAGGCCACTCTCCAACAAAAACTAATAGGAAAAGGAAAATTATATGGTTCAACCCACCTTTTTGTAACCTCTCCAATATTAATATATGCCAGCACAAAAACAACCTAAACCTAAGCAAGTACATTTAGAAATAATCATATAGGAATAGCAATTTTGAATGTTTTATATTCCCTTTGTTTTTAGAAATGTTACTATGCACAAATGAACGCTAACACATGACTATATGTATACAACTATGATAATGTATTTGAACACTGAGACAACAACAATAATGCCGTACACTGACAAATCCCATATTTTTCTACTAAGAGAATTTAACACACACACACGTATATATATATATATATATATATATATATATATATATATATATATATATATATATAGTTTATGCAAACTTAGGTAATCCGTATGGGTAGACCTATAGGAGGATGATATCCAGAGAGCTCAATGTAAAATTCAGCTGAGACACCTGTTGATATGTACATGTATATGTTTTTATATGGAAAAAGAAGCACATTTATTTTTTTTTTTTTTTGTGAGTGTGGAGGTGTACAATTAGATAGGTACTTATATGTTTTGCCATATATATGAAAGATCGGGTAATATTATATGTGTAAAGATATGGATAATGTAATTAAATACTGAGATAGTCTTCGAACGCAGGCATAAGTTTCTTGTGGGGTGGACATGAGGATAGGGACAAGTACGTGTGTAGATATGTGTAAGTGCAAATTAACGCATATGTGGGTATGTAGATATACTGCATATTACGTATGCATATGCATGTATGTGTGTATGTATGTGTATGTGTGTATGTATGTATGCATATATATGTGTGTGTGTCTGTGTATATGTGTATACATATAGGTGTGTAAATATATATGTGCGTATGTATATGGATATATATGGATATACAGATGTCCTTGTGTGTATATGTATATATGTAAGTATAAGTATATATGGAGATAGGTATGGAGATATGTGGATGTGCGCTTTCTCTGCAGGTGTATATGTGTAAATATAGAAATATACATATGGTTTTTTCGTGTGTAGGTGTATATAGGAACTCATAGGCATATAAGAAGATATAGGTATGTGGATATAAATAGGGGTTTAAGACATGTGTAGATAAAAGATTGTAAAAGAAGGACCTAATTTTCTGCTAGTGACATCTCTTCCAAATCTCTCCTCTAATATTCTCCAATTGGAAGTGAATTTTAAATAGCACGAAGGTAAAGTTTAGATTGGTATTTTAATTGAGATTGAAATATACTACCCCATTATTGAAAATAAAATTATTTAAATGGGAATAACTGTTGATAATTGGGTACATAAAAACAATCACGAGTTTACTTAATGAACAAAAATCAAAAACAATCACGAGTTCACTAAATGAACATAAATCAAACGAATAAATGTCAACCTAACAAGCAATAAGATAACAGTTTTAGTGGAATAAAAAAGATTACTAAATATAAAATGGATTACTCTTTCAATGTTCTGTCTATGAATTTTTCCAATCGACTGTTTCATAGAAAATACCCAAAACTCCAACGAATTTCAAATTAATTTCTTCGTAGATTGTTTTAACATTTAGATATTTATCAAACCTTAACCTCCCAAATATGCACGTTAAAGTAACGCGAATTAACAGCGTCTAAGAATTTGAATGAAACCTGTCGTGTAATTGATTGGGGTTGTTGTAACTTCTTCCTTTAATGTCGTTCTTATCATTCACCCCTTAGCCATCTATATCTAGAGACGAGACGCGTTAAATTTGAGCAACATCTAGCCGACACACTGGGATTAAAAATAGGAAACTAAAATGATACATATGACACACTCATATCCTCTCTCCCACCTCACTTCCTCACTTCGTTAACTTTACGTATACTTGATGAGGTCCGTAAAAAACGTGTGAATTTCTTTTCATTTTTCATTTCAGCTTTTGGAAGTAAAGTCTGATGATCCAGAACCCTGTTAAAGGGGTTATGGTGAAATAGCTTATTACATGGAATCTTAACGTGGTCTGTTTTTATTCAAACATATCTGCTCTGAATTTTACATTGAGATCTCTGGATATCATCCTCCTCAGGTCTACCCATACGGATTACCTAAATTTGCATAAACTATATATATATATATATATATATATATATATATATATATATATATATATATATGCGTGTGTGTGTGTTAAATTCTCTTAGTAGAAAAATATGGGATTTGTCAGTGTACGGCATTATTGTTGTTATTATTGAGAATGTTTTCTTTAGTCCTGGGTATGACGATAAAATTCATCCGGCAGCTTGGGCTCTAATAGGGAGTTTGGAGATTTTGTGGAGCGTGGCACAACTGCTGTTGTTCCCAGACCCACCATTACCCGGGGTGGTAGCACTTGTTAGGTTTACAGCTCTGGGTAAAGAGGGAACTTTCAAATACTTGACAATGAATGTATAAAAAGACATTTTTATAGTAAAAATTACCAGCAATACTTTTTAACCTCGTTCCCAGACGTACGAGTTGACAATGAGACTCGTTTTGAACTCAGGGCATAAAAAGATCGGCTAAGAACAGAGACCCCTTGAAGTACCCGAAAGGTGGTTAACACCTTTACAAGACGTATGAGTTTACAATTGAACTCGTTTCAAGCTCAGAAGGACATAAAATGAATCAAGATCGAATAAGAAATGGACTCTTTCGGTAAAAACATGTTTTTAGAGACTTTTTTCAGATTCAGAATAATAAACATGTCCAAAACTTAACTTACAAAAAAACAGCTACAGACGGGTGTATACGTCAATCTAGATTGTTCTTATGCGCTTTCTGAGGATGAAATGAGTCCACTTGCCAAATCAAAGGTCTTGTAAAGGTGTTAACCACCGCTTAGGTACTTCAAGGGGGGGTCTCTGTTCTTATTCGATCTTGATTCATTTGATGTCCTTCTGAGATTGAAACGAGTTCAATTGCAAACTCATACGTCTTGCTAAAGGTGTTAACCACCGCTTAGGTACTTCAAGGGGGTCTCTGTTCTTATTCGATCTTGATTCATTTTATGTCCTTCTGAGCTTGAAACGAGTTCAATTGCAAACTCATACGTCTTGTAAAGGTGTCAACCACCTTTCGAGTACTTCAAGGGGGTCTCTGTTCTTAGCCGATCTTGATTCATTTTATGTCCTTCCGAGCTTGAAACGAGTTCAATTGCAAACTCATACGTCTTGTAAAGGTGTCAACCACCGCTTAGGTACTTCAAGGGGTCTCTGTTCTTATTCGATCTTGATTCATTTGATGTCCTTCTGAGATTGAAACGAGTTCAATTGCAAACTCATACGTCTTGTAAAGGTGTCAACCACTTTTCGAGTACTTCAAGGGGGTCTCTGTTCTTAGCCGATCTTGATTCCTTTTATGTCCTTCTGAGCTTGAAACGAGTTCAATTGCAAACTCATACGTCTTGTAAAGGTGTCAACCACCTTTCGAGAACTTCAAGGGGTCTCTGTTCTTATTCGATCTTGATTCATTTTATGTCCTTCTGAGCTTGAAACGAGTTCAATTGCAAACTCATACGTCTTGTAAAGGTGTCAACCACCGCTTAGGTACTTCAAGGGGTCTCTGTTCTTATTCTATCTTGATTCATTTTATGTCCTTCTGAGCTTGAAACGAGTTCAATTGCAAACTCATACGTCTTGTAAAGGTGTTAACCACCTTCGAGTACTTCAAGGGGGGGTCTCTGTTCTTATTCGATCTTGATTCATTTGATGTAAATCTGAGTTCAAAACGAGTTCAATTGCAACTCGTACGTCTGGTAGAGGTGTTAACCTCGTCGGGTACTTCAAGTTGTTTCCGTTTCTTAGTTGATCTTGATTCGTTTTATGCCCTTCTGCGATTTAAACGCGTCCAATTGTCAACTCATAAATCTGGTAGGGGTGTTAGCCACTGCTCAGGTACTTCAAGATACCCCAGTTTCTTAGTTGCTATATTAAAAAGAATTTTTTAAAAAAATGTCTGAAAATGAAAAGTTTTATCATAAAAACGGGAAGTTGGTTATTTAAAAATTCAATTTTAATAAGCAATACATTTTATAGTAGAATGATCAACACTACACCTGTAGTTAATGACATACAATTACGTTTAAAATATTCAAATTCCGGCATTAAATAACCCATAGATGTGTTGATATGCCGGTAAACAAAATCAGCGAACCAGAAATTCATTTAATGCCCTGAGTTCAAAACGAGTCTCATTGCAAATGAGCGAAAACGGTTTTCCAGCGACAAGGAATTAAGACCAGAAGTTACTGACAAACTGGGTCTATTACGTAAACAATTACTCACAGTAGACTGCAGTCTTGTGTTCGGTGAATTACACACGAACGAAAAGTATTTTACACTTTCGGATTGATCCTAATTAAGGGGAAATAAAAATTTAAAAAAATAAAAATAAAACACCGACGCAATAACAGAATACATGTACTTTAACATTTCAGCTTACAATGTAGAACTGGTATTATAAATCAGCCAATTGGTACACATGAAATTAGCGTCCTTGGGCCTGCCTCGAACCCTCGCTATATCCCCAATGACAACACATCATATCTATGAGTCAGATAAAGTGTATAAATTTGCCGGCTTTTCTTCAGGTACACCATTCGCTAGGCGTCTTTTGAATAAGGCAGTAAGCGCAGTTCTTGAATCTATGGAATTAAAATGCCTAAATTTTTTTTCAAAAATGTCTGAAAATGAAAAGTGCCGCCGGCGTCAAGTACATGGACAAGAGGTTCGAGTTCAACGAATGGGACCGTTATAGGAATGGTATTTATTACTTACATTTTTAAAATTCTTCAAAGTGATTTTTTATAGAGTATGGAATATTGTTTGCTATAAGGCATGTATTGGATAAAATACTTGGTAGTCCAAATTGACCAGATTTATATTCTATATATTTTAGTTTAAATTATTCAAATTATTGTGGTCCAAATTCACCTTTATATATTCTGATTTTTTATTATTTTGGTACAACAAAAGGTTAAAGCGTGCACAAATGGGTCAAAATGTTTAGACAATTTTTTACTTTTGTAAAATGACATACATTTGCGGTCCGAGAAATAAACATTAAATACGTATACTTTTAGTTTAGTAAAAATGAGCCTTAGAGTACCTGGTTTTCCGAATTGGACAAAGGAATTATGTACTTTTTTAGTTTAGTAAAATACTAGAAGTAGCCTTAGAGTACCTGGTGGTCCGAATTGGTCAAATTACAATTATCTCTTTTAGTTTAGTAAAATACTAGAAGTAGCCTTGAGTACCTGTTCGAATTGTCAACATTAATAAATTATCTCTTTTTAGTTTAGTAAAATACGAACGAAAGAGTTTTTGGTCCGAATTGGTCAACATTAATAATATGTATTCTTTTTTAGTTTAGTAAAATTAGAAGTAGCCTTAGAGTACCTGGTGGTCCGAATTGGTCAACATTAATAAATGTATCTTTTTAGTTTAGTAAAATATTAGAAGTAATTTTAGAGTACCTGGTGGTCCGAATTGGTAAAATTAAAAATATAAAAGTTTAGTAAAAAAAACACCGACGCAATCTGAATTGGTCAACATTAATAATATGTATCTCTTTTAGTTTTAAAATATTTCAGAGTACCTGGTGGTAGAATTGGTATTATAAATGTATCCAGTTTAGTAAATACTAGAAATTAGAGTCCTTGGTCCTGCCTATTAATAATCGTATCTCTTTTAGTTTATAAAATCCCCAATGACACCTGGTGGTCCGAACATCATATCTATGTATCTCTTTTAGTTTATAAAATACTAGAAGTAGCCTTAGAGTACCTTTCCGAATTGGTCAACATTAATAAATATGTATCTCCATTTAGTTTAGTAAAATTAGAATAGCCTTAGGTACCTGGTGGTCCGAAGCATTAATAATAGTATCTCTTTTAGTTTATAAAATCTAGAGTAGCCTTAGAGGATCTTCCGAATTGGTCAACATTAATAATATGTACTTTTAGTTTAGTAAAATACTAGACACTCTGTACCTACTTCGAATTGGTCAACATTAATAATATGTACTTTTTTTAGCCGAGTAAAATACTAGAAGTAGTTGTACCTGTGGTCCGAATTGCATTAATAATATGTATCTCTTTTAGTTTAGTAAAATACTGGACAAGAGGTCCGAGTTCAACATTAATAATATGGACCTTTTAGTTTAGGAATGGTATTTCCGAATTTCAACATTAATAATATGTATTTTTTAGTTTCTAAAAAACTAGAATTTTTTATAGAGTATGGAATATTGAATTGGTCAACATTAATAATATGTATCTCTTTAGGGTAAAATATTAGAAGTAGATAAAATACTTGGTGGTCCAAATTGGATTAATAATATGTATCTTTTTAGTTTAGTTCTATAGAAGTTTTTAGTTTGGTGGTCCAATTAATAATATGTATCTCTTTTAGTTTAGTAAAATAAAGATTGTGGTCCGAAATTCAACATTTAATATATTCTGATTTTTTATTATTTTGGCACAGTTTAGTAAAAACTAGAAGGTTAGAGTACCTGGTGGTCAAAATGGGTCAACTTTAATGTTTATGTATCTCTTTTTAGTTTAGTAAAAACTAGAATAGCAAAGTACCTGGTGGTCCGAATTGGTCAACATTAATAATATGTATCTCTTTTAGTTTAGTAAAATACCGAAGTACCTGGTGGTCCGAACATTAATAATATGTATCTCTTTTTAGTTTAGTAAAATACTAGAAGTAGCCTTTAGAGTACCTGGTGGTCCGAATTGGTCAACATTAATAATATGTATCTCTTTTAGTTTAGTAAAATACTAGAAGTAGCCTTAGAGTACCTGGTGGTCCGAATTGGTCAACATTAATAATATGTATCTCTTTTTAGTTTAGTAAAATACTAGAAGTAGCCTTAGAGTACCTGGTGGTCCGAATTGGTCAACATTAATAATATGTATCTCTTTTAGTTTAGTAAAATACTAGAAGTAGCCTTAGAGTACCTGGTGGTCCGAATTGGTCAACATTAATAATATGTATCTCTTTTAGTTTAGTAAAATACTAGAAGTAGCCTTAGAGTACCTGGTGGTCCGAATTGGTCAACATTAATAATATGTATCTCTTTTAGTTTAGTAAAATACTAGAAGTAGCCTTAGAGTACCTGGTGGTCCGAATTGGTCAACATTAATAATATGTATCTCTTTTAGTTTAGTAAAATACTAGAAGTAGCCTTAGAGTACCTGGTGGTCCGAATTGGTCAACATTAATAATATGTATCTTTTAGTTTAGTAAAATACTAGAAGTAGCCTTAGAGTACCTGGTGGTCCGAATTGGTCAACATTAATAATATGTATCTCTTTTAGTTTAGTAAAATACTAGAAGTAGCCTTTAGAGTACCTGGTGGTCCGAATTGGTCAACATTAATAATATGTATCTCTTTTAGTTTAGTAAAATACTAGAAGTAGCCTTAGAGTACCTGGTGGTCCGAATTGGTCAACATTAATAATATGTATCTCTTTTAGTTTAGTAAAATACTAGAAGTAGCCTTAGAGTACCTGGTGGTCCGAATTGGTCAACATTAATAATATGTATCTCTTTTAGTTTAGTAAAATACTAGAAGTAGCCTTAGAGTACCTGGTGGTCCGAATTGGTCAACATTAATAATATGTATCTCTTTTAGTTTAGTAAAATACTAGAAGTAGCCTTAGAGTACCTGGTGGTCCGAATTGGTCAACATTTAATAATATGTATCTCTTTTAGTTTAGTAAAATACTAGAAGTAGCCTTAGAGTACCTGGTGGTCCGAATTGGTCAACATTAATAATATGTATCTCTTTTAGTTTAGTAAAATACTAGAAGTAGCCTTAGAGTACCTGGTGGTCCGAATTGTTCTACCTCTGTATTTTCTTTATTTGTTTTATTTTTTTTACAATGTCCCAAGTAGTTCACAGTAGTAGCCTGTTAGTCTAAATAGGTTAATTTTATTCTCCTGAATTTATTTTTTGACTGGTCTCAAGCAGGATTGCCCAAATTGGCGAACTTTTAGATTCTATATTCGTTTTTGTCTAGTACAATACCATAAACAATATTCAATGTATTGGTTGTCCAATTTTTATATTCTATATTTAATTCATTTTGGTACAACAGAAGAAGCACATATTACATAGTGGTCCGATTTGGTCAATTTTAGATTTTATAATTTCGGTAGTTTGGTACGTTGCTACAAGCAGTATACAGTACCAGGTGGTCCAAATTGTTCAACTTGAATTCTGTATCTATATTAATTTTCTGAAATGTCACGATCTGCGTAAAATACATGTTGGTCCAAATTGGTGAACTTTTAGTTTGGTAATAAACAAGACATTGTTTTTTACTCAAAAAATTATTTCTTATAAAAATTGTTTATTTCAAGTGACTGACATAGGTGGTCGACCTACCTGAAAATTGATGGGTTTCTGCAAACTTATTAACTAAATTTTGCGATTAGCCAAGATCGTAAATTGATCTTTTTCCAAAAATTAATAATTTCAGTACAGCAAAAACGGTAGCTAAGCATGAAAACCTAAGATCCTTATGGGAAAGAGCACCACGAAATTACCTAAAAAACGTGTTTTTTTTTCTTGGCACCAAAAATCGTGTTATAGGTAATTTTACGAAATCAGCTCTGCTAATTTAACCATATCTAAATTACAATTACGACAGGAGTAAATATCTGTGCCATCAGCAGAAATACCGAATAAAGATCTGATAACACCGAAAAGGTCATTGAGAATTAAGACCAACGTTGGTCCAAAGACAGATCTCTGTGATACCTTCTCCACAAGCTGAAACGTTGCATTGTCTCCGTACACATTTTTGAGCTGATCAGGTCTTTCCTATCAAATCGTGAAACGAAAATTACCCTGAACGGCACTCGTCTAGATCCTTTCGTACAAATGCGGGTGCCCCCCAGAGATCTATCCTTTCTCCTACGCAGTTTAATTTTCATTAACGACCTTCCTGATGACATCAGCTAACTTGGCATCTAGGCAGATGTCACTACTATGTAGTCCTGCCTCGATAGTAAAGCTGATCAATTCGACAAGGTCAAAATGGCAATTGATGCACAAAACAACCTCAAGACCGGTGTTAACTAGGGCAAAAGGGACTTATCAATTTTAACGCCTGCAAAACTAAAGTTATCTCTATCATTTGAAAGACCCGTCTCTTCCTTCCATCAGCATGGCTGATGCTAACCTCCAGGAAAGAGACTTGTCCCGCTTTTCTCAGCTGACATGAAGTGAAAAGTCTACATTAAATCCATTACTAGGTCAGCTGCTAAGAAAGTTGGTTCACTGTGTCATGTAACACAATTTTTATCTCCAGATTCTATCTTACATATCTATAAGTCTACCATTCGTCCATGCTTAGAATATTGTGCCTTCTCGGGTTAACGTTCTCAGCTGACAGGAAATGAAAAGACTATATTAAATCCATTACTAGGTCAGCTGCTAAGAAAGTTGGTTCACTGTGTCGTGCAAGACAATTTTTATCTCCAGAATCTATCTTACATATCTATAAGTCTACCATTCGTCCATGCTTAGAATATTGTGCCTTCTCGGGTTAACGTTCTCAGCTGACATGAGGTGAAAAAACTATATTGAATCCATTGTTAGCTCAGCTAAGAAAGTTGACTCACTGTGTCGTGCAAGACAATTTTTATCTCCAGAATCTATCTTACATATCTATAAATCTACCATTCCTGCATGTTATTTACCTTGAGCTCCTTAATAAGATGCAAACAAGAATCAGCAATATTATTATTCCTGATCTAGCGGGTCGGCTTCAGTAACTTGTCCGACGTCGTAAGGTTGCCTTTCTGTGCTTTTTCTATAAATACTTTGATGGTAATTGCTTGGATAAGCGCTGCTTTGTTTTGGTAAATGAAATTAAATTTCTTGATAGGTTCATTTTTTAATTGTATATTTAGGTCTTTATATAACACCATGCATTAATCTAGTTATTACTGACAATTCTGATATTTTATTTTCTATTTACAAAAGAGCGTATGGGAAATATTTTGATGCCGTAATTCAAGTAACATGAAAGTTATCTCCCCTGACACACGTATGCATTTTCTCGTTGATTTTTCCCAAAAGATTATTTTATAAGCATTTTTTTTTCTTAGGCTAAAATATCGTAAGAATTGATTCTCGAAATATTAAAGGTTAAAACTTTATATAATTGTTAATTATTTTTTGGCTAAATTTCAAATTTAAGCGCAAATTCTTAATTAAAATATTTGTTTACATCTGTTACACACACTTAATGATACGCGTGTATATACGGTATATAAAACAAACCAACCTATCAAAATATTTTAGAAGTTATTTAAATCCTCTCTAAATTATAAAATGCAAAGCATATACAGTGGTCATGAAATGGGGGATGAGTTTAATACTAAAAAACAATACAAAACTGATCTCTCACTTTCTATCAGCCTTTTATTTGCTTACCTTTAAAGATGTTTTGGAATTTCATCTATGAATATACTATGGCCAAGAAATGGGGGATGTGTTAAATACTTATTCACTTTCACCATATGTTTTGGTTTTATTACAATATTAATCATCACATTTTGAAACAATAAACATTTCCGAGGAGTGAAGGTAATTAAAATAATAGCGGTATCAAGGGAAAACAATCTTTTTTGACAGAATTTTTTTGGCGGGCAGGAAGATCTCCAAATTATATATCTAACGGAAAATTGTCAAGATAATGAAGAAAATGGTAAAGGTATTTTCTCTAAAAGAGCAAAAAAGAAAATCAAAATGTTTTTTTTTTTTTTATGGAGGGGTGTATTATTAATATTTTAATAGTATGAAAGAGTGTTTGGCTACCTGCTCTTTCAGACCCAAAATGGGGTACCAAATAGAATATCTCATCACAACAATTACAGAAAAGAATATTTACAGAAAAGGTACTAAGTAACTACATTACAGCGGAGTCAAAAAAGACTGACGCCGAGATGCTAAGCCAGGACCAATAACATTGCAGATTTTTCTTTAACGTTTTATCAAGATTCTCTAAATATCCAAAGATTTGTTTTATCTGACTTGCCTAATCTTTTGCCAAAATAGTTTCCTGTTGAATTTCCACGGATTTTAATTCAGGGACTTTTTTGTTTGTTTTTGTTGTATGCTAAAAGAGGTTAAAAACAGACAAGGGTGGTACTCGAGTGAAGGAACAGCAACACGCGCAAAGAGAGTTTTATAATAAAAGAGAATACGCTACTGAAAGACAGTGGCAGGCTAGTAATTCCCGAATCAAGCCCCTAGATAGGCGATAAGGAGTGTGGGACATTCCATTACAAGTGTTTTTTTTTTTAACTTTTCTTATATCATTTTCTACCGTTTAACCCATAGCTGAGAGGAGAAAAATGAAGTTATATCTTCTCGGACGTCACTTGAAAGTAAACGCAACAGCATCAGCTGACATTTTAACTCGATCCGGGTATTTTCCGCGCGAAGGAATGTTCGACTATTCCTACATTCAAATGTGACGTATAGTAAATTTTCCTACGCATATACGTACTCAAATTTAATAAGAGGGTTGTGGAGCGAGGGCAATTCGTGAAAATATTTCTTATTCATAAGGATGTGATTTGTGTAATTGTAGAAAGCTTGTCTTGTTAGAACAATTACGACTGAGTAGTGAAGTCGAACCTCACTGAGTTCCTCATACTTTCAGCCTTGAGCCACACCTAGCTATTGCTTAGAAAATCAAAATTCGGATGTGATTACGGTGTAAAAGTTAACTACCCGCAATGATCAATCTGAAATCGAAGCTTGAATTCCAGTCGAGTTCGTTATATCCACTTGCCCCGACCGCACGCAAGCGAGAAGCAGTCGAATTCACTGAGTCCTTGCCAACTTTCTGAAACTGTGGTCCGTCCACCTGTGGGACCTCAGACTGACCGACCGGCCGACCAATACGCGTTTCCGACCGGCCGATCAGAAGTGCATACACGAGTTCACTTGGTCTCTCCGACTTTGTGACTTGTGCTCCGCCCTCAAAGGCAGGTGGACGTCTTACGAGCAGCCGGACCAAGCCCGGTCGTGGGGCGCGCTCGATCGACTGATGGCATGCTAGTGAGGAGCATTTACTTAGTTTTGTCCAAAGACCAGTTAGGAAAGATCTGAATCCATCTTTTTCTTCCACCAACTATGGGTTAAATAGTAGAAGATATATTTATGGAAAATCAAAAATCTCCAAAATAATCACAGAAAAATAATTATTTTTACAATCCAAAAGATATGCGTCGGCTTTAAATAACTAACAAACGGTTGATAGCCCTTAAAAAATCAAGTTAAATCTCATAATTTTCTTTCAAAATGTATGCCGTTATATTCATATATTTTATTTGCTTATTTTCAGATATGCCATGCCTTTGTGTCCCTGTCTTGGAGATGGATGGTGGAATGAGAATGCCAGAGACCATGGCCATTGCCAGGTACTTGGCCAGGGAATATGGTAAGTAGATACAGAGAGTCCATAAAGTCCTTTAAATTATTATAAAAGCAAATGAACAGACAAATATGTGGAAATTGTTAAAATATAATGAGTAGTTTTTTTTTTTTTTAATTAATCTAATCTACCTCTATATGGGGACCATTAATTGCACGGAGCACATAAAGACGGTTCACGATTTCTTGCCATGTTCGCTTTGAGCATAGCCTCATCAATGGTGGCAATGGCATCTAGGATCATTAGCTTTAGAACCATGGGGTCTCGTATCTTTGTTCGATACACGATATATTTAACATAACTCCATAGAAAGAAGTTCAGAGGAGTGATATCTATTGAACGAGATGGCCAGGGAATTCGGCCATCCCTTTCAATCATTGATCTTTTGCTGCAGATAAGTGATGTCTCGTATCTTTGTTCGATACACAATATCTTTAACATAACCCCATAGAAAGGAGCTCAGAAGAGTGGTATCTATTGAACGAGGTGTCCAAGGAATTCGGCCATCCCTTTCAATCATTGATCTTTTGCTTCAGATAAGTGATGTCTCGTATCTTTGTTCGATACCCAATATCTTTACCATAACTCCATAGAAAGGAGTTCAGAAGTGTGGTATCTATTGAACGAGGTGGCCAGGGAATTCGGCCATCCCTTCCAATCATTGACTTTTGCTCGTATCTTTGTTTGATACACAATATCTTTAACCCCATTGAAAGAAGTCCAGGGGAGTGATATCTGGTGAGGAAGGTGGCCAGGGAATTGGCTCGTCCTTTCCAATCTACGGAATTGGAAATGTCCGGGGATTCATTTAGCAGTACCTCTTTCATCGACAGTATACCTGAAATACAAAAATGCGATGTGAGTAAAAACTGAATACAGAGAACAAATCTGATTAAGATATTTCCTCAATTGCGTTTGTAATATATTTTTGAAATTGTAAATAGTCTTTATGGACAGACTGTTGTATGTTCAATTTTATTTGTGGCATAATAATCCCATCTTCTCTTAAAACATCGACGCTATTAGAATTTAATTTAAGAAACACTACTACAAGTTCACGTTCTAGCCTTTTTTCTAATCCTTGCTCCAACTTTTCCCCTCCTTTCAAATCCTGCTCCCAAAGCCTTGATCCTTATCAGATAAAATATATATTTTCTGACGAACGATAGAGCTGAAAAATATAAAAAGGAATCTGACCACCATTACCCTGATCCTGGTTTGATAAAGTCTAAGGGTAACTTTTAAAACTTCTTGACCCAACAGAGTGCCACATTTATCCTCCGAGTTAAACAAATGCCTACTAAGTATCTATATAATACTAAAAGTTTCTGATAGCGTGCTTGCGTGGTGTGTCGTCCGTCCGGCGCATAATAATGATTTAAGTTTCATTCCACCTCTCTCTTTTCAGTTCTCTTTCCTCACCTCTCTCTTTCCACCTCTCTCTCTCTCTCTCTTTATCCACCTTTTCTTTCCACCTTTCTCTCCACTTTATCTCTTTCTACCTCTCTCTCTTTCCTTCTCTCTCTTTATACGTCTCTGTCTCTCCACTCCTCCATCTTTCTACCTCTCTTTTTTCACTTCTATATCCTCACCTTTTTCTTTCCGCCTCTCTCTCTTTCCAACTTTTCTTCCCACCTCTCTCCCCCACATCTCTCTCTCTCTAACTCACTCTCTTTCCACCTCTCTTTCCATCTCTCTCTTTACACGTCTCTGTCTCTCTACTTCTCCATCTTTCTACATCTCTCTTTTAACTTCTCTTTCCTCACCTCTCTCTTTCCAGCTTTTCTTTCCATCTCTCTACTTCTCTCTCTTTCTACCTCTCTACTCTTTTCTCTATCTATCAATCTCTCTCCTCTTCTCTCTTTCTACCTCTCTCTCTTTCTTGTCTCTCTTTCTCACTTTCTACCTCTCTCTCTTTCTAAATCTCTCTCTTTCTACTCTCTCTTTCATCTCTACATTCTCTTCATTCCCTCTCTCTCCCCTTGTCTCACTTTCTACCTCTCTATTATACCTCTCTCTATTTATATCTCTCTTTTACAAATAAACTTTTCCTCCCTCTCTCCACTTGTCTCACTTTCTACCTCTCTCTTTCTACCTCTTTGCTTCTACCTCTCTCTTTCCATATCTCTCTTTCCACGTCTCTGTCTCTCTACTTCTCCCTCTTTCTACATCTCTCTTTTAACTTCTCTCTCCTCACCTCTCTCTTTCCAGCTTTTCTTTCCATCTCTCTCTCTCTCTCTACTTCTCTCTCTTTCTACCTCTCTCCTCTTTTCTCTCTATCTACCTCTCTCCTCTTTTCTCTCTATCTACCTCTCTCTCCTCTTCTCTCTCTTTCTACCTCCCTCTCTCCACTTGTCTCACTTTCTACCTCTCTCTTTCTACCTCTCTCTCTTTCCATCTCTCTTTTTATATATCTCTGTCTCTCCACATTTCCCTCTTTCTACCTCTCTCTTTTCAACTCTCTCTCTCTCTCTTGCCACTTCTCTTTCCTAATCCACACCTCACTCTTTCCACCACTATGTGATTGCGTGCGTCCTTGTCTGTTGCGTCCGCCCGGCGCATAATGATTTAAGTTAATCTGATTTAAGTGAATAAGATTTCAAAATACGAGTTGTTTATCCATTAAGTATACAGAGAATTTTTTCAGTTAATATATTTTTAAGTTAATGACCGACAAAAACGGATCTCGGGTTGCTGATTCTTCCAGTTGTTTGTAGAGTAATTATTTATATTTCAGCTTTCTTCAAACAAACAATATCTTAAATATTTAAAAATATCTTTAAGTTAATCTGATTTAAAAATATTTAAAATGAATAAGACTTAAAAATAAGAGTTGTTTATACAGCAAGTATTTTATTTTAACTTTCTGCAAACAATTTTTATAATTAAAATATTTTTTAAGTTAAAGACAGACACAAAGAGATCCCGCTTTGATGTTTCTTCCAGTTTTTCGTAGAATAATTATTTATATTTCAGCTCTATTTAAACAGACATTATTTTAAATATTTATGAAATATTTTTAAGTTAATCTGATTTTTAAAAAAATATTTTAAAAGAATCAGATTTAAAAATTAATACGTGTTCGTACATTAAGCATTTTTATTTCAACTTTCTTCAAATGTTTCATAACCAACGCTTTACGGGAAGCCTAGTAATTAATATTTAAAATAAATAGCTACTTACAAAAAAAAGGTCGCAACTTGATTTTTCTATGTCGTCATTCCTCATTATAAGATTTGGTAATCGGAGAGCCAAGTTCCAATTCCAGTCAGGTTCGATGTATTCACTTTCACGCAAATAACCTTGGGAAAGATATGACTCTACCTCTTTTCCCCTCAGCTATAGGTTAATTAGTAAGATTGTCGTAAATTTTATTTCACCTTTCAACAAAATTTAGATTTTCTAAAAGAGTATCTCCATTTTGAGGCCCTGTAAAATAAAGTCAAATCCGAAAATATATATTTAGAAGAAACACCCCAAAAAATAAGACTCAGATATGTTCTGTAGAGGGGCCATGGCTGTTATGTTGTTGATAGAAGTCAGACGTAGAAGAAACGCATGTAAGGTTCAGATACTCCTGCCCGCTGGGCCCAACTACATAAAAAGGTTGGACTTTGATTAAGTCCAAAGAAGAAGGCAAAGAAAGCAAACAAAACACAAGACCGATAATATATGTATATACAAATATATATTAATAACAAGTTACAATACATGGAAACAGTACAAAGGACGAAGTGTGCGTGAATATTCTGTGTGTGCGTGCGTGTGTGAATATTCTGTGTGTGCGTGCGTGTGTAAATATTCTGTGTGTGCGTGCGTGTGTGAATATTGTGCTTAGCGTGTTTCCACGCTATCCCTTGTTAGCGCCTACATTTCGAAGTTGATAGCTGAAATCCTGAGGAAAAGGGAGAGATTTACCTCAAGGTGTCGGCGCACAGGCCTGAGGGAAAAAGAGAGAGAGAGAGAGGCGAAGGGTCCGCAGGTATTTATAGCAGCGAAGAGCGACCCCTGGTGAAAGGGTTAATGTACTAAAGGAGGAGTTAACTCCGAGTTCTTTGAACATGTATAGAAAATTATGATTCTTGTGTTTTGGTGTCCGTATAATTTTATAAGTACTGAATCTGTATTACTTATAGGTTACTACCCCAAGAACAGCATGGATATGATGAGGTGTGACTACATCGCTGACTGCTTCTATGAAATCATGCACGATTACATGAGGTACTTCCACTGGAAGAACGGACGCTTCAGGGTACGTCAATTATTTCGAATCCGATCAATTATTTCGAATCTGCTCTACATCTTTTAACACACTATCTACAGAAATGAATAAGCAAAGAGTCTATTAAAATGATCATTAAGACTAAAAGACGTTAGCTAAGACGAGTGTCGAGTGCTTTGTAAATAATTATAGTTATTTCGAATCTGTTCAACATACCATATCTACATCTTTCAACACACTATTGAAATTGATAAGCAACGAGGCTAAATGATTATTAAAATTAAAAGACATTATCTAGGACAAGTGTCGACTGCTTTGTAAATAATGATAGCTTCTATGAAATCATGCACGATTACATGAGGTACTTCCACTGGAAAAACGTACGCTTCAGGGTGAGTCAGTTATTTCAAATCTGCTCAACATCTACAACTTTCAATACATGATCTAGTGAAAATGATATCCAAATAGACTGTAGTAAAATGATCATTAAGACTAAAAGACATTAGCTAAGACGAGTGTCGATTGCTTTGTAAATAATGACTGCTTCTATGAAATCATGCACGATTACATGAGGTACTTCCGCTGGAAGAACTATCGATTCAGAGTGAATCGGTTATTTGAAATCTACTCAACATTTCATATCTACATCTTTCAACACTCTATTTAAAGAAATGGATAAGCAAATATGCTACAGTAAAATGATCATTAAGACTAAAAGACATTAGGTAAGACGAGTGTCGAGTGCTTTGTAAATCATGACTACTTCTATGAGATCATTCACAATTACATGAGGTACTTCCACTGGAAGAACGGACGCTTTAGAGTGAGTCAGTTATATCAAGATTCCATATCTTTATCTTTCGACACACTATCTATAGAAAAGAGACTACAGTAGAATGATCGTTAAGACTAAAAGACGAGAAGTCAGTGCTATGATGCAACCCTCTTAAAATTAGCTTCAAAATTATGTCGTACGAAGTCGCATGATAGGGAAGTATATACGGTGCATTGTTTGCGGGAATATTGTAATTAGAATTAAGAAATATCCCGTTTTTCTAATTGCAGTTTGGAAATAATGGTTCCATGAATTCTGACATGGGGAACACCGGTAACATGACGTCTTCTAATTATGACGTAAGTAAATATTTACTTTCTGTTTGCATTATTTAATTCCAAATGATTCATTTTGCTTTGTCATGGCCAACCTAACTGGCACTCAGACCGACTCTTCATTAAACACATCTGAACGAAACTGCTAAGTTTTAATCGTCTGAGATTACCGTTTTTACCATCCGTTAGCATGGCTGATGCTAACCTCCGGGAGAGTGACACATTGCACCTTTTCAGACAGACGTTCTCACCTGACGTAAAATGGGGAGATTATATTAAATCAATTTCTACGTCCGCTGCTCGTAAATTATGTTCATTGTGTCGAACTAGAGAATTTTTTCTCGCCAGAATCTCTCTGACATAGTTCTAAGTCTACCAATCGTCCTTGCTTGGAATATTGCTACCAAATTTTTTTATGGTGCTATATATTTAGAGATTCTTGATAAAATCTAATGAAGGATCTGCAATGTTCTTGACCTGGTATCTCGGCTTCACTCCCTTTCCTACCAACGTGGATTGAGGAATCGGAGAGACGAGTTCGAATGGAGGCACGGTGGAGTAATGGATAGCGGCTTGGATTGAGCAATCGGAGAGCCGAGTTCGAATTCCAGTCGAATCCATTACATTCACTTACGTGTTAATACCCTATAGGTAAATAGCATGACAGACTGGGTTCTATAGCATTGGATGGCAACTGGTCTAGGAGGAGAAAAACTCTGAATTCAAAACCTGCCGAGGGTCGTTTGGGGACCTTGTGGCACGTAGTGCATCAGGTCTCTGTAATCGGCCCTTCAAAAAGTGTGGATGGTCCTGCACGAAACCTTCACCACTATAATCATATCTTATGTGCTGTTGTCGGGCTGGCGGTTTCCTGGGAACTGATCTGAAGCCTATACATGCGGGTTTGGGGACCGCTTGTGAATTCCAAATTCCCATGAAACTCCAATATTTGAGCCGACTCAATCCACCCCGGGTGAATGCCGTTACAAGAACATAAGGGAACTCCTTAACGTAGCTAATGTATCTTATATTTTCATGTTTTACCCCCAGGTTGGTGGTTCAGTATTTACCCATAGCTGGGACCCTAACAGGTGCTACCACCCAGGGTCATAGTGGACCTGGGAAAAACAACAATTAAGTTGTGGTTCCACGCTCCTCAAATCCTCCTGATCAGAGGCCATGCTGTTGGACGTAGCTCATCGTCTTACCCTGGACGCGGATGTAGTTTATTGTCATACCCAGGAAGGTATCGAGAGATGGTGCTAACCAGGTATTTGAAGGCATCGTCGTTTACTAGCTGGGTGCCATCTACGGTGACATCTGAAACAGGGAGTGGTTCGTGTCTGGTGCAGGTTGATATAGTAGTTCAGTCTTGTGGAGACTTATTTTCATGCAAATTTTGAAGCCATTTCTAATCGATCAAGCATCAGCTTCACTTCGGATCAGAGGCCGCGCTGCCGGTTGTAGTTTATCGTCATACCCAGGATGAAAATACATTAATCATTAATGATTCCCAACAAGGTTTTTATTGTTTCATACTAGACAAAGGCTAAAAAAGCCTAAAAACAAAAAAATAATATATATTTACTATCCTGAATTTGATGAATATGCAGCTATATATATACGAAATGAAAAAGACTGTATCATCAAAACACTCTGCTGCTGTAGGTTGCTGTGGAATGTTGCAAAAAAACGTGTAGCTGTTCAATGAACTAATGGTGGCAGATTAAATAAATAGTGCCGGACCATCGGAGTTGGTGGATCCCAGTTTACAGAAGCGGAAAAAAGTAGGAAAATGTTTTGATTGAATTTTGATAATTTGGGAATCTTTATATATTTACTTTCTTAATTTATTTTTACCTGTGACGTTTAACAAAAATACCCATAAACTATTTGATTAGGAGATCAAAATATAAAAGGAGTTCTTAGCCCAACCAAGCCCTTTGCAAAAGATCTAATATTTGATCAATTCGTCAGATTTTGCTCGTAATTTTTTCTAATGTATTTTATATTTTCCATTTTTTTGTGGGGGGGGGTCACTATTTAACCATAGTTGGACCCTAACTAGTGCTACCACCCTGGGTCTGGGTGGACTTGGGAAAAACTGCAATTAAAAGGTTGTTCCACGCTCCTCAAAACCTCCTGATCAAAATCCTTGCTGCTGGATGTAGTTTATCGTCTTACCCAGGACGAACATACATATATTGATGTGTTATTAAATGTAAAACAAAGATTAATCAGGAAATAAAATAATCATTAAGGCTTCCAAACAAGGTGTTTTTTATTGTTTCATACAATACAAATCCTTAAAAAAACCTAAAACCAAAAATTAATATATGTTTACTATCCTCAATAGGCAAATATGCAGCTATATGTACGAAATAAACACAGCCGTATCACCAAAACACTCTGCTGCTGTTAGTTGCCGTGGAAAGTTGTAAACACGTGGTGCTGCATTCAGAGCTGATCAATGAATTAATGGCGGCTGATACAAAGAAAGTGCTTGATCCAGCGAGTTGCCAAATTGCAGTTTGCCGTATTAAAGATGTCGGACTGTACTAGTAAATGCTAGTCTATGGTTCATCGTTATCTTCCTAAAATACACCTCTTACTCTGTAACTCGCTGCTTCGAGTGGCTCCTGGGCCTTGTACAGAGTGAGCATTATAAAAAAAAATCTTGGTAAAATAAAATTGTATGAATGAAACTTTCTCCTTAAGTTTGGAATATGGATCACATGACGTTGATTTGACTCCGTGAAATAAAAATCAATATATCAAGTTATAATGTTAACATTGTATTGGTCACGCAACCTGCTCTCCACTACTTAAATAATGAGACAGTGTTTATTTACAGTAAACAATGTCTCGTTATTTAAAGTCGTTTAGATCAGGTTGCGTGTTCAAATAACATATGAATTAATAATATGCTTTATACTATTATGCTTTATATTATTTATATTATCACTATTATTAAATTGTATTCCATATTGTTTTATAGAATTACATGCAATGGAGATACATGAACACCTTCAATAGAGTGATGCCATTCTTGGAGAAGAGCCTGTGCATGCGTAACAGCGGAAATAACTACTTCATGGGAGACCAGGTATGGTTTTATGAAATTCTTTTTGAGTTCAATTCCTTTTGTCGGATCGTGTGTCCTTGTTGCCAGTGTAAACGGCTAAGCAATAACTGGACAATACAAAAAAAAAAAAGCATGTTTTTATGAAATTTATTTGTCGTGAATTTGCTCAATTTGTAAATCACACATAAAGTTCTTCTTCTTCATCTTCATCATCTTCTTTTTCTCCTCCTCTTCCCCTTCTTCTTCTTCTTCTTCTTCTTCTCATTCTTCTTCTTCTTCTTCTTCTTCTTCTTCTTCATCTTCTTTTTCTCCTCCTCCTCCTCCTTCTTCTTCATCTCCTTTTTCTCCTTCGTCGTCGTCGTCTTCTTTTTCTTCATCTTCATCTTCATCATCTTCTTTTTCTCCTCCGCCTTCTTCTTTTTCTCTTTCTTCTTCTTCTTCTTCTTCTTTTTCTCCTCCTCCTTCTTCTTCTTCTTCCCCCTCCTTCTTCATCTTCATCATTTACTTTTTCTTCCCCTCCTCCTTCTTCCTTCTTCTTCTTTTTCCTCCTCCTCCTCCTTCTTCTTCTTCTTCTTCTTCTTCTTCTTCTTCTTCTTCTTCTTCTTCATCTTCATCATCTTCTTTTTCTCCTCCTCTTCCTCCTCCTTCTTCTTCTCCTCATTCTTCTTCTTCTTCATCATCTTCTTTTTTCTCCTCCTCCTCCTTCTTCTTCTTCTTCTCCTCCCCCTCCTCCTCCTTCTTCTTCTTCTAGTCAGGGTTGGGGGGTAATAGTGAATAATAGAGATAAAGAGTAAGTAGATGGCTGAATAAAAATTTAATAAAGTAGGAAACATTTAATGTACTTAATGCGGTAATGTACGATTTATAATCCGAGGTATCAGTTGGGAGAATCACATCACCAACAACGAGGTACCCTCTTGGATATCTCTCCCTTGCATCAACCTTCAACATCACGTTCGTTGGGCGGGTCACTTGTCCAGAATGAGTCCCAATCGACTCCCACGTATCATGTTGTTTGGAGAACATACCATAGGCTACCCGAAGTCCCCAAAGGACGCTACAAGGATCAGTTGAAAGCATCCGTGATCACAAGCCAACATTGCTACAAATTGCCCTTAATAGCATAGGACCGAATCTTTCGAGTCCAAGCGGCAACAAGACGGGGATCTGTGACATGTGAATGCTGCCATTATACCTTGCTTTCAGTTAATCTTTGATGTTACAATGAGTTTTCTTGGTCTCTTGTACAACATCCCTACACATAATAATCAAGGGTGTTAAACTATGGCGAGTTAGGTGGCCAGATGTAAGGGGTGATGTGCTCACAAAAATTATCTGACAGTCATGACAGGGTTCTCCTGTTTGTGTGGCATGGTGAAGAGTCTTGTTGCTAGATATAGGGTCAACCAGCAGCCACCCTGTTGACCCAGGGCAGCACTACCACGTCCAAGATTTGATGTAGGCCTGTTTTGAAGCCCTCTGGAAAGATGAATGTAGGCTTAACTTTGACATTACTAGTGATCACTCGAAATAGATTCGTAATCACCATTAGACTCACCCAACTTTTTGCAAATCTCTTGTCTGTCCACAGATTTACACCCAAACATTTTGAAATGTTCGTACTGGATATTCCAGGGCGAATGCCAAGCAGTACAGCATGCCGTTTTCCAAATTTGAGGCGGGGTTGAATTGCATCATGGTACTCTTTTTCTCACAGACGGTGCCCAACTGAGACTATTATACAGGCAACAAGATCAAACAAGGCGCATGCGTGAAATTAGAAATATAAAATGGCGACAGATTACTCATCGCACCCTGTATATTAAGTAAATTAGAATATTATATGTTTTAGCAAAATGTTACGTGTAGATATAGTGGTAGCGTGTTCAGTTCCAGGCCTAGGCAGAATGTACTTGCGGGTGAACAATAACTAAATAATATGGAATAAAAATAATACGATATATCTAGAATCGAGCAGAAATACCTAAGTGTTGTAGAGTAGTTTTCACAGTGGAGGCTTGTATTTCAACTAAGTCGTCCTAAATTAGGTTCGACGTACAAAACGTTAGGAACTTGAAATAAGAGTTAATGACGCAGCAATCTAGTTGTGATGGTTGATACTTCAAATGTCCGACATCGACTGACTCACTCAACACCACTGAGCTCAACTGGCCACTGCTACTACTACTTATTATCTGTGGGAGAGTCTATTACAATAGAATAGGTAATGTTCTGGTATAACACTAAGAGTCTTGGGGACACGTCAAATTTAAATAAGGTAAAACTAGTTATGAAATTTGAAATTAGCATCCAGCTTATAATATAAGACTTGGCTTTGCTATGAAATCTTAGTGTCTCTAGCTTTTTAAAAAATAAAGATTTTTTTTTAATATAAAAATAATTAATACATTATTCTTCTGTTAACTCGGGCGCAGCAGGCTACCTTTCAGTGTTCATTAGTTTGCCCGGACACACAGCCTGAGAAACGCTGGTCTATCCCCGTAAATTAAATAAAGGGCTCAGTTGTGAATTCTCGGTCCGTTACGCAAATCGATGTACAACTGAGGAAGGTCACAGGGCACAGCGTCCGAAACGTTGTGATAAAAACAACAAAGATGAGGGCAATACTCGCATTATTCACATTATTCGGACTGTTATCTTCATCTTCATTGCCATATTCACAACGTTTCGGCAGTTGTCCGCTCCGGTCTTCTTCAGGTAATTTGAATTTCTAACTGAACCAAAAATTCCGTCCAGCGTGGTAGACTGTTAGAGTTCCACGTGCCATACCTCTTCCGGGTATCTTAGTTATTTTTCTTTAACTCAACTCTCCAAGTTTTTGGTTCACCACTGCTGTAGCCTGGTATTGAACTCACAATACGTTGGATCTGGTCACTAGATCTAACCAATGTCTTTATCCACTAGGCCATAAAGGGTTCGATTCGAAATTCTAATCACCTGAAGAAGGCCGGAGCGTAAAACGGCTGTAACGTTGTGAATATGGCAATGAACATGAGGATAACAGCCCGAATAATGTAAATAATGCAAGTAATCATAATACCTTATCTAAGAGATATAGACAGATATATAGAGAGACATAGACATAAAGGCTGGAGCGTCCAACGGCTGAAACTTTGTGAATATGGCAATGAAGATGAAGATAACAGTCATAATGATGTAAATAATGCAAGTAATCATAATACCTCATCTCAGAGATATAGACAGATATATAGACATGAAGGATGGAGCGTACAACGGCCGAAACGTTGTGAATATGACAATGAAGATGAGGATAACAGACCAAATAATGTAAATGATGCTAGTAATCATAATGCCTCATCTCAGAGAAATATAAGAGGAAACGTTGTGAATATGGCAATGAAGATGAGTATAACATTTCGAATAATGTAAATAATGCAAGTATTCATAATGCCTCATCTCAGAGATATAGAGGCTGAAGGGTTCTGAATATGGTAAAAGATGAGGATAACAGACTGAATAATATAAATAAAGCAAGTAATAATAGTAACTCATCTCAGAGACATAAACAGATAATGAGGACAATAATCCGAATATAAATTCCCTGTAAGTTACCCAGATCGATATACACCTGAGGAAAGCCACACGGCACAACGTCCGAAACGCTGGGATAAAAACAACAAAGATGAGGACAATAGTCCGAATATATATAGTGTAAATAAAATATTACCTATTTTAAAATAAATTCTTATTTTCTTAATAGAAAATAAGTAACATACGTATCTTTTATTTTATCAGTGAACCGTGTTCAAGATCCGACTTCCTTTCTTGCGTTTGTTTTTGCAGTCTTGAGAAAAAGCATAAATCTATCCTTTCTCCCCACAGCTATGGATTAAATAACAGGGTAGATTTTCTCGTAAAGATAAGCTACCTGGATGCGTGTAGTGGTTACTTAAACCACTTCATAGTTTTATTCTAGAAATCATTGTGTTAAACGTATATTATAGAAAATCAACTTTTGGAGAGTTACTATTTCCTATAACATAAATGGACATGGAGGTACTGAAAAAGCCTGGACCACATGGGAGGAGATGTTAGATTGAATTCTGAGATAACACTGCTCTGTCCCATAAAACACATTAGTTGCATTTACCGGTTTATTTGTGTAACGATAGAAAAGGCGATTATATCCTTTTCCTCGTGATTAGTCACGTGCTCCTCGTGACTAACTCAACGAAACGAACGTCACGTAGTAGCGATGATATCCCGGAGAAGAAGGACGTCCCTAACCCAAAGCAATAGAGCTTACAGGAAAAAATCAAATGGCCTCACCAGGTCCATAGAGAAACCGTTTGCTATCCTTTCAGAAAAGCTCCGTTTTTATACACACTGTTTGTTGCTGCATACATGTTATAATTTCTCTCTGGGGGGGAAAATGTGTATATGTATATATAATTGTGGGAATGACTTAGCATTATAAAACTCTCTCTGAGAACAAACCATATTTGTCATACCTTTTTCTTTCAGCCATTACGCCCCGTCCGTGAAATAAGATGTTATTATATCATAGATATAATATTATTATCATTATTATACCATGACCATAATAATAGTACTAACGGGGGAAATCAAATGGGAGCGTATTCATTTCTCCCATAGTGTACCCATTATAGGGTGATAATCTCGTCCTGACATTATCGACCCATTTTTTTTTTATCTTCTAGAAATTTCTGTTATATTAAAAATTCCCCTCTTTCTTCTGCAGATGATGTGGTGTGACATGATGTGCTACTGCTGCCTAGAGAACCCCTACATGGAGAACCAGTCCATGTTCAGCAGCTATCCTAAACTCATGGCCCTGAGGACTAGGGTTGCTGGCCACCCCAAGATCTCTTCTTATTTGAAGAGCCGTTGTAACACCAGCTGGTAAGAAAAATCCAGTTGATATTGAAATGAACTTCATGAATAATAAAAATACATACATTGGAAAATACAAACGATCGTGGTCAAGTTATGTCATTTTATGACAAATATTTGGCTCCGGAATTAGATTTTAGACACTGTGAATGAATAAAGGCTTGTTTATTAAAAATGATTTGTTTATTGTTCTTATTTTGTTTATATTTATGGTATAATTTAAGTGTATATTTTAGGGCTTATTTTTTTTTAGAATATATCAAAAGCCATTGTTTATTTAATTCTCTTTCATTTTTCTCATAAATTGTTTATTTACAAGTTTTTGCTTCTAAGAAACCCATAAATACAAAAATATTCCTATTAATTTCAATGGGGAAAATTGATTTGATTTACGATTCTTTTGAGTTACGAACTCGTTCTTAATTAAACTCGTATCTAAAGGTATTATTGTATTTGGAAATTAAAAAAAAAATGATGAAAATAATGAAAGCCAAAGATTAGCTCACAATGAGTATAGTGATTTTCCAAGCGTGGCTCAGATGTGGCACAAGGCCGAAAGTATGGGGCACCCAGTGAGGATCGAACTCACTACTCAGTCGTAATTGTTCTAGTGAGACAAGTTTGGTAACCATTACATCACACCGATGTGCCCGACTCACAATGAGTATAAATAACATCGACAGTATCATGCAGTAAAAATTATTTGGCAAAATTTAGCCTTCGTACACGCCAAAAAAGGATGGTCTAAAAGATGTTATTTGCTTGACACAGCTATTACACTCGTTGTATATACAGGACATCGTCGACTTACGACCTATGCAATTTATTATTTACCATTCAAATAACTATGAGAATATAAACCTAAATTGATCAAATTCAAAGATGACGTGGCATTTACGCTTCAGTCACTTTTCTCAAGGATGGAACGATCCGGCGACACCTATTTGGTGTCGCTGATTCGGCGTAATCGATTCGATATAGGAATTTTTCCACAGAGGGACGATTAGGGGTGAGATTACTACTTCGTTATTATAGTAAAAATTTGCTCTCTCTCTCTTTCTTTCTTCCTCGTTTAGTAGTCAAATTACTACTTCGTCGTTATATGCTCAAATAGTCCAATTCAAGAAAAGTAGTAGTTGGAGGTATTTTTAAATTTTTAATCCATCAGGGTTATGCAGTATAAATTATTTGGCAAAATTTAGCCTTCGTACACGCCAAAAAAGGACGGTCTAAAAGATGTTATTTCCTTGACATAACTATTACGCTCGTTGTATATACAGGACATCGTCGACTTACGACCTATGCAATTTATTATTTACCATTCAAATAACTATGAGAATATAAACATAAATTGATAATATCCAAAGATGACCTGGTATCTACGCTGCAGACACTTTCACATTTAGCGTCCTTGATTTGAAACAGTCTGACGCCTAAACGGCTGTGCTAAATAGTCCAATTATTTTTCTGACGCCGAATCAGCGACGCCAAATGAGCTTACACCGAAAGGTCCCAAACTCCACTTTCTCACCGACTTAATTTAACCTCTGTTACTTTCTCGGTAGTTGTTATTTTTTCCTAACATCCTATGGACAAATTTTACATAGGGGAACTAGTTAGGACTTCGTAGAGACACTGAGGTATTATGGTGTCTGTCGTAAGAATGGTAAGTAAAATGAGTTGTTTTGCCATAAGGAATATTGTGTTATGATTGGATGGGGTAAAATGAATAAAAAAACTCATGAAATCTCTTTTAAATATACAAATAACTAAGCTATATAGTAAGAACATTGTAATCTAGAGAATAAGAACATTGTAAAATATAGAATAAGAACATTTTAAATTATAGGTCAAGAATATAAAAAATATGGAATAATATCATAGTACATTGTAGAATAATAACATTGTCAATTATAGAATAATAGTATTTTAAATTACAGGATAAGAATATAAAAACTATAGAATCTGAACATTGTAAATTATAGTGTAAGAGCATTTTAATTATAGAATAAGAACATTTTAAATTATAGGATAATAATATAAAAATATAGAATAATAAGATAGTATACTATAGAATATTAACATTGTAAATTATAGAATAAGAACATTTTAAATTATAGGATAAGAATATAAAAACTATAGAATATGAAAATAGTAAACTATAGAATGAGAACATTTTAAATTATAGAGTAAGGACATTTAAAATTATAGGATAAGAATATAAAAAGACTATACAATAAGAATATAGTAAACTATAGAATAGGAACATTATAAATTAGAGATTTAAACATTTTAAATTATAGAATAAGAACATTTTTAATTATAGAATAAGAATATAAAAACTATAGAAGAAGAACATTGTAAATTGTAGAATTTTATAGACTAAATAAACTATTTTATATATCCTATCATTTATAAATAAATTTATTATTCATATAAATTATATATATATATATATATATATATATATATATATATATATTAGCTGTGTATTTAAAACCCAGTAATTTTAAAAGTTACTCCAAAATTCGCTTGATAATGAAATGGAACTAATGTCTTTAATTTAATTACAAAATTAAATTCGGGGCTTTTAGCTTCCATTTTGAAACATGGTTAGAACTGTGTAGCGGAAAAAACATATTTTAAATCAATTAATTTATAATATTAATGCTCTGTAAATTTACATCGAGCACTATTTTGTAAAAATAAAAATATCTATAAGAACACCAGATTATATATCTTACTGTTCTTTCTTTTTATATATATACATACATACATACATACACACACACACACACACACACACATATATATATATATATATATATATATATATATATATTATATATCATATTTTAAATTATTATTATTGTTAATAAGTAAATTTATAAATTTATTATATTTATTTTATATAAACTATAGAACGATAAAACATTTTAAATTATAGAATATTATATAAACTATAGAATAAGAACATTGTAAACTATAGAATCAAAACATTTAAATAAACCTGTAAATTTTCGAAACTTACATATTTTCTTCTCAGATTATTTTATATTTCAGAATAATTGTTTTAATTTTCCAATTTTTTAATAATCTTGATCTCGGATAATCAGTTAGTAACGAAAAAATAATCCAATTCCTGGATCTTCAGTAATTATAGATTAACTCCATTTCTACTTTTGGGTTTAATAATTTTGAAAAATAAAAATCTATACAAATATTTCTATAAGTATGCGTGAAGAATTCTTAAAAAGTCTACAGATTATCTGTTGTCTGTGATAACTAATAAAGAAATCGTAACTGAAGAATGGACACTAAGCACGTTTGACCAAAACAATTGTCGAAGCCGGGTAATTGTGGTCTTTGGACTAATTGCGAAACAATTACAATATTCACATATTTGTATAAACTTGCAAATTTTAGAAAAAAACTGACAATGAAGGAAAAACTTTTTCATGCAACGTTTTTCTGCCTTTAAGACTTCATTGGACTAAAGTTATGTAATTAGGCTATTGGAAAAGCTTAAACTTATTTTCAATCTACACACTTGTTCAAATTAATTGAAACAAGCAGGAAATACGAGAAAAGAAACTACCACCAAAGTACTTAAGGTTACATTCAATAATTTTGATTGTTAAATGATAAAACCTAACTGCCAATCTAGTACTGCGTTTAAATTCATGAAGCCCAGGTACCAAAAAGAAAGGCTCATCAATATAATTACAGTAAAAATATTTATAGAAAAGGCACGTGGAAGCTACGCTACAGCGATGGGAATGTGACTGAATCCGAAATGCTTGGTTAGGACCAATAATATTGCAGATTATCCTTTGGATTTTGACAAGAATCTCAAGGTACATAACAGGAGCATCGATAATTCCGTCATTATTTACTTTTTTTCGTATTTTCCCAATGAAACATTGCACACATTAGTATTTTGTATGTCCATTATAAAAATGTTGTTCCTTGCAGATTGACTACAGATTCTCGATTGGATTTAAATCAGGAGAATTACCGCGCCAGTCCATAGTATCTTGATTTGTTCACTGGTAAGGTTTGCCAGTGTGTTCGTACAGCGTTACAATTTTCGTACGCCTCTTTGGAGTAATATCCACTGCAGACAATGGCTGTAGGACAACTAATCGACAGTCGAGACAATAATGTCTGTGCGTGATGAAAATCTGATGCAATCACGGATGACGCAATATTTTTCAAGGCCAAATAGATTTCATCATACATCCCGAAAATTCATTGATATTACTTCAAACCAGTGCAAATGAACTAATCTGTGGATTACACTCTGTCACTCCAGTGTGTTTAAAACTTACTGTATGGTAAAAGAAAGGAAACTAAAGCGGTTGTTTCAGTTAGTTTGCGCAAGGGTGTATTTCATCGCATCATTAGTAAATACAGAGGGATGCAAATACCAAGTGCTTTTAAATAAAATCATTATTCCGAATATTATTTTGTTGCTATGATGAGAATAGAAATTTATGAGATGATTTTTATTAGTCCATTTGCGATCATGGAAGTTAATCTATTAATTAAGCAATCTAATAACGAAATAGTGTGTAACATAATATTCTAAAGCATCATTGTTTCGGAGTATACGCCCATGTCTATGTCAAGAGAAACATATCCTTTTGACGGAGGGTTTTTTTGCCGGTATATTGATTAAAAATTGTCTATTATTCATTCGAACTGGGTTTACATCGAGCAAAGGAATGGTTAAAACCATAAACCTGATAATTTCATAGATTTAGAAACATTCAAGATTTTGTGGGTTTTTTCAATTCAAAGAAATAAGAAACTGTAACACAACTATCCGGATATAGCGGTGGAACATAAATTGGGAAAAAGAATGTTTAAGAATTAATCTCTTGTATCATTTGAATACAAGAATAGATCAAGCGAAAGGTTAGAAAGTAGTCATGATTCATTGAACTTTAAACTCACAAGGTTTCTGATGTTTAAGAATCTGACCATTATACAAGTTGTCACTGGGGTACTTGGAAAAATGACTGAGAGAATGAAGACATCGATAGAGAAAATTGGCATAGAAAAGGAAGTAATAATCTCTGATATCTTATGTTCTTTTCTTACAGGGTTAGGGCAAAAGAAAGAAGAGTCATTAATCAACTATGATCAATCTGAACTCGCAAGACTTTAGAAGTTAAACAAAGTTAAAATCATACCACGTGTCATTGGGGTGACTTTGTACGGTGATTGCCGAAATATTGTTTAGCATTGTCAAATAATTTTTTCTTTTTTAAATCGTTCTCTTCTCTTAACTATTGAAAAATTTTGGAAAAATTACGTCAGTTATTTTGTTTCTTTAACAATAATTATTATTATTCGACATACGCGTGTTTCTTTTTTCTTTTTGTGGTGTCGGGATTTCAAGTTCGACTGTTTGAGGAAATGCAAGGTAGAAAAAAACTCTAATGGCATCTTTTGATTCTCTGGTCCTTTAGCGGGTTGGTTAATTAAATCTTGACAATAATTCAGTGAAAGTGGAGTTTTCTACGTGGTAAGTAATGGAATAAACATAAACCTGACAAGGTCTTTGAGTCAGAAACATGCAAGATTTTTGTGAATATTTTTCAAAACAAAAATATAAAAAGCTGAAGTACAAGACGTCGATCAGATTATTGGAAAATAAAATAGAAAAAGAAGAGATAATCACTGATCCCTTGTGTACTTTTGATACAAGGATAAACCAAATAGCAAAAAAGACATAAATCGGCTATGATCAATCGGAATTTGAACTCGCAAGACATTGGAAGTTAAACAAAGTGAAAATTATACCACATGTCATTGGGGTGACTTTGTACGGTGATTGCCAAAATATTGTTTAGCATTGTCAAATAATTTTTTTTTAAATCGTTCTCTTCTCATAACTATTGAAAAATATTGGAAGAATTACGTCAGTTATTTTGTTTCTTTAATAATAATAATTATTATTATTCGATATACGCGTGATTTTTTTTTTTGTGGTTTCGGTATTTCAAGTGCGACTGTTTGAGGAAAGGCAAGGTAGGAAAAACTCTAAGTGCAACTATTAACATTTAAAGCGGAACTCGGCGAAGAAAGAAAGAAATGATAGCCAATTCTTGTAACTGATGTAATCTCGCATTGGCAATAGCTTGTGCCAAATTGCAACAAAAAATATTTAATATGTTTAACCCTACAACGCCATTTCTCGCATACAGAACCTGCTTTTTCAATAATCTTGAAGGATAAGGCAACTAAGGGAGTATACAGTCAAAGCGGCTTCAAGAGAAACAAAAACTATACTATACTTTTCACAAATTTTTTAGCTGGTAGGTACATTAAGCATTGCCATCATAGATTCTAAGTATAGTTTTCAGCGAGATAAGGAATTGTACATGCATAAACATGAGAAAGTCTTTGAGTCAGAAACATGCAAGATTTTTGTGAATATGTTTCAAAACAAAGACATCGGAACCTGGAGCACCAAAAGTCTATCCGATTAGTGGAAGATAAAATAGAAAAAGAAGAGATAATCATTGATCCCTTGTGTTCTTTTGATACAAGGATAGTGCAAATTTATGAAGAGACGTTAATCAACTATGATCAATTTGAACTCGCCAGACTTTGGAAGTTAAAGAAAGTAAAAATCATACCAGGTGTCAATGGGAAGTGGGGCTTTGAACGATCAAAAGAATGGTAGAATCATAATCTAACAAAGTCTTTGAGTCCTAAAGATGAAGATTTGTATGATTTTACAATACAAAGAGATAAGAAACAACAGGCCGGGAAGATAGGTGGAGAATAAAGTAGAAGAAAGAAAAATGACTGAAAGAATGAAGACATCGATAAAGAAAATTGGCATAAAATAGGAAGAGATAATCATTGAGATAATCATTGAGATAATCATTGAGCCCTTACGTTCTTTTCCTACAGGGTTAGAGCACAAGAAAGAAGAGTCAGTAATCATCAGTATGGTAATTTGATCAATTTGAACTCGCAAGACTTTCGATGTTAAACAAAGTCAAAATCTTTCTTTCTTTCTGTCTTAATTTAATTCTTTCTAACCAAATCATCGTCTTATGAATATTTCTCTTATTAAAAATTTTAAAATAATTCAGGAAAGGTTGTTATTTTATTTAATTTCTGGTAATTGGATTTTTGGCTATTGCTTTCTCAGTTTCATCGTTTGGTACTATGCATCTGAAAAATATGGCTTTTAGCGCGATCTATGTCTTTGGGCTCGAGAAGATCAAATACTTTTAATTCCAACTTCCCCACGACATGAGGTGGTGGGGGCCTCCCCAAGCAGTACTGAAGTGTTTGGACAATTTTTCCACAGTGTTGCCGTCCAAGCCACATTAAACTGGCTTTGTATCATATTCGGTAGCAACGTATGCTCAATGAAAATAAATCGTTTCTCGCCATTTTATCTGAGATCAAAAATGTCGTATCGATTCACAGAGTTTTAATCTGATTCACTCTCAACTTCCATCTTCCAATCTTACTTTCTTTGTCTTTCATTCATTTTCTAACATAAACCAAGTAGTGTTATTTCTCCCCTTTCCATGCGATCAAAACTCGGAAAAATTAATCTTCTGTAGGGCGTAACGTTCGTGTTGACACTATGACGGGTGGGACACTTACAGTTATAATAGGATATTGGGACGTAGATAATAAGAGAGATAACATGGCATAAAGAGATGGACATGCCCTAGTGCCTTTGTCCACATTCGAAGCGATATAAACGTAATAGTCTATTATTCATGAATTATTGGCCGGGCGTAACGGTCGCTCGAAGACTACGATGGGAGAGACAAGCTTAATTATAATAGGATATTCAGACGTACATAATAAGAAAGATAACATGGAAGAAAGAGACAGATATGAGCTAGATCTTTTCTCCATATTTCAAGCGATAAAAATGTAATATACTATTATTTATGAATTATTGGCAGGGCGTAACGGTCGCACGAAGAGTACGAAGAGAGGTAGAAGCCCATTTATAACAGGATATTGAGACATTGTTACTAACGGAAATAGCATGGGATAAAGGGACATTTGTGAAATCGTGACTTTCCCCTCCTTGCACACGATCAAAAGGGAATAGTCTATTATTTATGAAGAATTGGCAGGGCGTAACGGTCACTCGAAGAGTACGAACAGAGGGAGAAGCCCATTTATAACAGGATATTGAGACATTGTTAATAACAGAAATAGCGTGGGATAAAGGGACATATATGAAGTAGTGTCTTTTCCTCTCTTTCCACACGAGCAAACGGAATAGTCCATTATTTATGAGATCTTGGCAGAGCTTAACGGTCCCTAGAACAATACGAAGGGATTGGGAAGCACAATTATAAAAGGATACTGAAACATAAATAATAAAAAAAAACATGGGATAAAGAGTTAGATGTGAACTAGAGTCATTAAAACGCGATCAATCTAAATAGTCTATTATTTATACGGTATCGGCAGGACGTAACGGTCGCTTCAACACTACGAACGGGGGGACAAGTTTAATTATAATAGGATATATTGAGACAGATATTAACAGAGATATCATGTGATAAAGAGGCAGATATTAACTAGTGGCTTTACTCACTTTCCAATCAATCAAAACGGAATAATCCATTATTTATGTGGTATTGGCAGGGCGTAATGGTCGCTCATACACTACTATGGGATGGACAAACACAACTATAATAGGATATTCAGACATACATAATAAGAGAAATAACATGGAAGAAAGAGACAAATATGAACTAGTCCATTTCTCCATATTTCAAGCGATAAAAACGTAGTGGTCTATTATTTATGAAGTATTGTCAGGGCGTAACGGTCGCAAGCACAGTCATAAATGGATATTGTGACATAGATTATAAGAGAGATAACAAGTGATAAAGAGACAGATATGAACTAGTGTCTTTTCCCCTCCTTCCTAGCAGTCAAATCCAGAATAACCATTATTTATGATTAATTGGCAAGGCGTAACGGTCGTGCAAACAGTACGAAGGGAAAGACAATCAGAATTATTATAGTATATATGTCCCAGGTACATCATTATTAGACTGGCTGAGATGTTTCCCATATGAACTTAGTATATATGTATTTGCTTGGTTCGTTCTCACTCATCACTACTAATACTACTACTAATACTACCACTACTACTACTACAATAATAATAATAATAATAATAATAATAATAATAATAATAATAATAATAATAATAATAAAACTGTCCAAATATAGGTATGGGATTCTCAAAATTAACAGAATATAAAAAATAAATTAAAAATGCACTATTTGATGCATACATAAAGTAAAATTAACAATTTAAATAAAATATATTTCATTTTAATCATTTCTAAGATAACACGGTTCAAGTCATTATCTAACAATTCGACAATTTTCTTTTACGCGATTTAGACATATATATATATATATATATATATATATATATATATATATATATATAAAGAATCGATGAATTTCTATTTATTATTATTAATATTTTTGTTACTATTTTATTCAAGCCATTAGATGAAATAAATAGTTAAGATAGAAGCGTTTATTTAAATAATCCCTGAGAATTAACGTTTAAAGTAATGTATTCACACAGATACTAACATTAAAACCGGAAAAACAGTTTATATATAATATATATATATATATATTATATATATATAAAAAGTGCTCTTTCACTTAAAAAATAAAAAATAAATAAATCTCCATAGACACTTAACCAGACTAGACGGTGTCATCTTCCGCTTTGAATTTAGACACCCCAACTTTACCCTGACTTAATCTCTTTGAATGTAACTGAGATATTGATACAAATTATTAACCCTTACGCCTCCTTTTTTTTTCTTTTTTTTTAAAACAATTGCTCTAGCCGTTACCATAGTAATTTTAATTTTAATAATGAATATGCTTATAAAACGTGTAAATTTCAGGAATTAGTTATTCCCAAAAAAAATTTCGCTTGAAGATGGAACAGAGCTTGGTACTTTAATTCAATTTAATTCAAATAATTATATTGAAGTTTTCGGCTCTTGTTTGAAACATGAGAACTCTTATGTAGCGATGGAATCATATTTGTAAATAAATAATTATATTTATACTCTACTTTTGTATCGAGTCTTTTAAAAATAATGACAAAAATACTAAAGAACTTTGGATTATTTACCTAGCGAGTTCTTTCCTATTTTCTATATATGGAGCACACACACACACACACACACACATATATATATATATATATATATATATATATATATATATATATATATATATATATATACACGTGCGTATGTATGTATATGTATCTGTATGCATTGTATATATGTGTTTACCTGTGTGTTAGTATTGATGTGCATATTTTCATTTTTTTATATGTACATGCCACACACATACAAACATATACCCACACACACAGACACACACACGCACATATATATATGATGTAATTCATTATTATGAATTAGTGGAATTATATATAATGAATTTAAGTTTATTTTGATCTATCATTAATTTTTCAATCTTATATATATATATATATATATATATATATATATATATATATATATATATAAGATTGATATTATACTGGCGCAAATTATATGATGACGATATAAATTTTGATTTATTATTTTCAATGTATTTCAATATTGTCACTTCCTCCTCCTGCTCATTGTGCTGACATCTTGCTTCTCTATTTTCTTTCCCCCACTCCTCTCTTCAATAATGTAAATCCCCAGGATAAATTTTCTTTGTCAAGTAATTCGGAGATTTACTTACTTTTTCCTTGTGATATAATTTTAAATAATTTTAATATATTACCTGGATAAATTTAAACTATTTCGTGATTTCGGTCTCATGAGGTAGATATTAAAATCTTACCTGTCATAATAAATTTATTACCGAATTCTTCGTTATGCGTTAAGTGTTTTCTTTTATATATATATATATATATATATATATATATATATATATATATATATATATATATATATATATATATATACAAAGAACAGTAAGATATATAATCCGGTGTTCTTATAGATATTTTATTTTTACAAAATAGTGCTCAATGTAAATTTACAGATATTAATATTATAAATTAACTGATTTAAAATATGTTTTTTTTCGCTACACAGTTCTAACCATGTTTCAAAAATGGAAGCTAACAGCTTCGAATTTAATTTTGTAATTAAATTAAAGACATTAGTTCCATTTCATCCTCAAGCGAATTTTGGAGTAACTTATTCTTAAAAATTACTCAGTGATAAAGGCACTGCAAAAATTCATAATTCACGTTTCCAATGATACAGAGAAATACATCAATCCAGACAAGGGGTGGTTGCGTGTTCATTATCGCTGTATTTTGTTGTATTAGTTATTAGTTACGTTTGAAGAAGGGTTTTCGTTTAGGTAGGGGTAGGGATGTATATTCCAACGAATTCTGACATCCGTTAAATGCATGTCGTCTGGATTTTTTTTTAAAATTTATTGTCAACGGCAAAAATTTTTAGGCATTTTTTTTCTATTTGTATATTTAAAGATTATTTGGGGGTGTTTAGGTTAGAATACGTTTTATTTAACTACGATTTTAAAAAATATTTTCACTTTTAATTTTTAATATATTACTATATATTTTTTAAAAACAAATAAATGTATTAGAATTACTTACAGTATGTAAAATTATTTTCACATCAAGTATAAGTATGTATATTACCAGGTCACAATTTTTAAAAAATTTATATTTATATATTATTTTAGTAAAATTTATGACAAGAATGGCAAGAATATCTAATTCATTTCTCTGATTTAGTAAACTTTTATTTTTTATAAACTTTGTAATATATAGTTTCTCATGTAAGTACAAAGGAATTTAATGGCCTACATCTTCTAGCTTTTCATATTAATTTCATTTTACTGTAGGTGTTTTATTGGATTCTTTTAAGTGCTTGTAGTACATTGAGAGAGGTGTTTAGGCTAGAATTTGTTTTATTTAACTACAATTTTAAATATAACTTTAAAATATTTTCACTGTTAATTTTAATAGACTATATTACTTTTGAAATGTCTTTAATTTAATTACAAAATTAAATTCGAAGCTTTTAGCTTCATTTTTGAAACATTTTAGAACTGTGTAGCGAAAAAACATATTTAAATCTGTTAGTTTATATATATATATATATATATATATATATATATATATATATATATATATGCATATATGTGTATATATTCACACACACAAGAATATACATAGAGTATTTTTGTATAGTTGTACACATGCATATTAAACGTATATATATATATATATATATATATATATATATATATATATATATATATATAATATATTGTGTGTAACAAGTATATATAAAATAGGCTCTTTGATGTGTCTAAACGTGTGGATGTAGGTTTGTATGCATAGGTATATATCAGTGGCTATTTTTTATGTATACTTGTTACACACTTATATATAGATATAAGTATTTCGGACAAACACATATCCACGTATATGTATCACCACATGTACCATTATATATAAAAGATGATTGTATGGTTTTTATATGCGTGTCTGTATGAGTGTATGAACACTCGCACCACAGCCCCAAATAATATATATATATATATATATATATATATATATATATATATATATATATATATATATATATATATATATATATATAAATGACAATAGGAAAACTGTAGTTATTGTTGACGCGTTTCGTCCAATGTGGACTTTCTCAAAGCAAAAAACGAAAGTAATTTAATTAAAGAACGTAACTAATAATAACAAAAAACCGAATGTCCTTAGCAACTGGAAGAATGTAGAGAACGCTATTTTCATATTGTTAACTGAAAATAACGTCAGTTACAGTCACGTGTAGAGAATATTGTCATTATGACTGTGTTGGCAGATTCAACCATTTTCTTTTCATTTTACGATATTGTTGTGTACGTTTGTTTGGGAGAGAAGTAATTTTGTTAAGCATGGTGAAATAGGGAAAAAGCCTGGGAGTAGATTAATATTTGGGTAATATTCTATGGCGGCACTCTCTAGAATTTTCCTTCTGAGTGAGTTATTTTCTTTTTTCATGAGTGTAGCATTTCTAAAATCAAAATTATGGTTGAATTTATTTCTATGTATGTCTAGTGCATTAGCCAAGTTGTTTTTTGTGAGGTCTCTTTTGTGCTCATAAATGCATTTTTTTAATTTCTACTTGTTTCTCCAATATATTGGGAGGAACTGTTTTGGCAAACGAACACATGAACCCACCATAAGTAGAAGAACTACGTATAATTTCCACAAAGGGGAAGGAATCTTTAATGCAATAAGTACTGAAGTGTGACAAAACTGGTTGTAGCACATTCGAGAGCCAACTAGCGACTTTATGCTGGGAAGACCCAATCATGGACAGAATGGGTCGTAAAGGGACACCATCCTTATGGATTTTAGGTAACCCATACAAACGGGGACGAATTAACTCTGAAAGTTCAGAGCAGAGTAAACCACTCTTGACGCACTTTGATAGTTGCATTTGGAATTTAGATTCGTTTGATACTGCTCCCTGTTTACATGTGTTCCGCTGTCTGAGACTATTGAGATGTGTTGCGATATGTTGTATCGTACCTCTTTGTCTCCTCCGGATTTTCCTGAGGGTGTATTTGTTGAGCTTATGATGTTCGCCACTGCGTCTTTCGAATTTAGTTTTAATAATATTATGTATCGGCAGATCGACGGGGTAGCTATGGGTTCGCCTTTGGGTCCAGCGTTGGCGAATATTTTTGTCGGTTTTCACGAGTCTTCCTTATTTACTTGTATTGGTCACCCTCTTATGTATCATCGTTATGTGGATGATACCTTTTGCCTCTTTAATAATGAGGCTGAAGCCGACAAATTTCTCACCAAATTAAACTCTGTCCATCTTGCTCTTAAGTTCACCGTAGAAAAGGAGTCCAATTCTTGTCTTTCCTTTTTGGATGTTCTTGTCCATAAGATTATTGACAAGTGTGAGACTTCTGTATTTAGAAAGGCCACTTTTTCGGGACTTTATACGCGTTGGGGCTCTTTTTGTCCCAGACAACGTAAGATTAATTTGATTAAGTCCTTAATTCACAGGGCACTTAATTTATGTTCTGAGGGTCTTCTCTGCGGGTAAATTGACTTTGTTAGAATGACACTATCAAAAAAACGGATATCCGCTGGATGTTTTAGACGTCATCAGTAAATTCCATAGGGTGAAGCCGTAATTAGCTGATAAAAGCCCATTTTATTTGCGTCTTCCCTATATTGGTACAGAGGGTGAGAATTTATCGAAACGTATTTCACGTTTATTTTATATATATATATATATAATTGTTGTTATTTTATCGGCGAATGTTAGGGTAATATTTGTTACCCGTCCTGCTTTCTCTTCCATTCGTAAGGACGTCCTCCCATCATGTTAATTCAGTGATTTACCAATACAAGTGTAGTTGTGGACACGACTACATAGGGAGGACGTCCCAGCGTTTGGATTCGAGAATAAAACAGCATTTACCCCCCAGGATTTTGAATCTGTCCTCCAGGAAGAGCCAACTGACTAACAGTTCTGGTTCTGCTATTGCTGAACATTTAATAAATAGAAGGAAATTTGTGGAAAATTTTAGTGGTGACCGATTTATAATTTTATCTAGGTCCCACTCCACATTTCACCTCAAGGTTCTAGAGTCCTTGTATATCAGATCCAGTGAGCCTTCCTTTGTAAACAGAGGGAATGCTTGTTGGTCTGAATATTATTGGACTCTAGTTTCTTGAAATTCATAATTTTTCCCCCATTCGATTACATTCGTTAATTAAAAAATTAATTTACGCTTTTTTAAATTCCCAGAATAAATAAACTTGATAAGTCCTGGGACGAAACCGGTTTTTTTATTTTAGCTTTTGCTTTTAAAAAATGCCTTATAAATATTGTCTTTTCCTATCTATTATCTATATATATATATATATATATATATATATATATATATATATATATAAATGAGAGGTAGAGCAGATGAAGTAAAATTCCTCTTTTTTTTTTTGAAGAGTATTCAATACAAAGTCAACCATTATGTTATTATTATTTTATTTTAGATATTAGAACAGAAATTCAATAATTCGAAATGAACGATAAAACAAACGGGATGACAGTCTGTTGAGTCTGAACATTTGATGATGATAACGTAATTTAATTTCATTTGATTTATTATTGCCACTTATCTTCAGAGATCCCCAGGCAATTTGGTCACATACAGATTCCATTTTAACCTGAGGAAGCCAAAGAGAAAATACACTCTCGGCGAAACGTGTCCTTAATATATTTTTGACTTTGTCTCGTCACTTTAGGCTAGAAAGTAATAATGCAACATACAGATAAAATAACATTTATTTTCATCAGAAAAAACACAATCTCTTTCCTCGCCTCAATGACAGCTGATCGATCATCGATCGATGAACTTGTCAATGAACTTACTTCAGTTCTTAACATGAATTACATAGATCGAAAATCACATAGGAGAAAGTTTAGTTTAGAATTCAATTCATAAATTAAGTTCTTTGTTCTCATAACGTTTTGCCAAAATGAAACAAAATAACTTTCGACTATATTCTCAGGTCATTCGTCAGTCCTGTCTAGACGAAATGCGGTCATCACGCCTTGAAGAAAATTGTATTTGCTTTGAGGACCAAAATATACTTTTAAGCAATTGCAGACAATCTGGAAGACAAAGGGAAATTGGATTAGTGACCATTTATGAGAAGGTGGTCTTAATTCGGAGAAAATTGTAATTGAGTTCTTAGTGTGTAAAGAAGACCGACTTGTCTGGCAACACACAGAATGTCCTTGGGAATCAGCCAGTCGCAAACTAGCATAACCTCTTTATGTCGAAGATGCCTATAAAATCAGACATTTGCAGTCAACAACAAACAGTTGCGACATCGATTAACACAGCACCGGCTGGAATCTTGTCCGATCTTTCTTTCTTTGCGATATTTTCAGACCCAGAGTCACCATGCCTAACTACACTCTGTACTACTTCAATGGCCGCGGAAGGGCCGAGATCCTGCGTATGATGTTCGCCGCTGCCGGCGTCAAATACATGGACAAGAGGTTCGAGTTCAACGAATGGGATAAATACAGGAAGGGTATGTATTTTAATAAGTTTGATATGACTTTTCCAGAGATTTTTCGCAACTGGACCCTTTGTTTTTTATCTTTTACTTTCTAGTTTTTCATTCGTGTTTAGAATAGACCCGGTAGAGTCGTAAGTCGCCCCCAAACAAAAATCAAAACAATTATTTGAATCTAGCGGAAACACTTCAAACTCATTCAATGTATGACTGTCGGTATTGTTTTATGAAGTAATCAAATCAAGAGGTCACCGATATATATATATATATATATATATATATATATATATATATATATATAAACGTACTAGTATTAATTAAAAAAAATTATTTTACATATATATATATATACTAGTATTAACTAATATATGTTAATTTTATTTCACACACACACACACACACACACACACATATATATATATATATATATATATGCTAGTATTAACTAACATATATTGAATTTATGTATATATATATATATGTACTAGTATGAATAAAAGTTTAACTTCATATATATATATGTGTGTGTATATACTAGTATTAGTAATATATGTTGATTTTTTATATACATAAATATATATATATATATATATATATATATATATGAACTAGCATTAATTAATACAAAGTTTAATTTGTATATATATATATATATATATATATATATATATATATATACATAAAATTAAACTTTCATTAATTAATACTAGTTCATATTAATACTAGTTCAAAATTCGCTTGAGGATGAAATGGAACTAATGTCGTTAATTTAATTGCAAAATTAAATTCGATTTTTTTTTTAGCATCCATTTTTGAAACATGGTTATTACTGTGTAGCGAAAAAAACATATTTTAAATCATTTAATTTATAATATTAATGCTCTGTAAATTTACATTGAGCCCTATTTTGTAAAAATTAAAAATATCAATAAGAACACCAGATTATATATCTTACTGTATTATTTATATATATATATATATATATATATATATATATATATATATATATATATATATATAGCCTTTTTTTTATTCTGTTCTTTTTCTCTCGTGAAAAAAAAGTTTTTTCTTTTTGAAATTAAAATAATTTTTCACTCGCCAGTAGTTTAACATCGCCCGAGGAGACGCATTTGTAGTGTTGAATCCTAATTGTAATTGTATAGCGATTTTTAACATGATTTTGTTTAATGTCCTAAAATGAATAATATTTAGCTCTATTTTGTACTGAGCCCTCTTTAAAATTATGTATTACGGACGGAGGAATTAATTTCTACTCATTTTACCTACATATATATATATATATATACATATATATATATAGAGAGAGAGAGAGAGAGAGAGAGAGAGAGATGGATAGATAGATAGATAGATAGATAGAAACGGTTTTCGCAAACAATTTATTTAAATTACTCAAAACGAACCACCTGGTTTTCCTTTCAAAGTAACCCACCTCGAGTCTAATGCATTTTTCGATCCTTCTCTACCGCTCTTCTATGCACTGCTGGAAGGATTCTTCATGAATGCCTCTCAGTTCCGTCGTAACGGCCCGCGTGATGGTCTCCACGGCCTCAGAACGGGGTCCCCTGGATGGGGAGGTTGTTCCAGTACGGTGATGTTCTTCTTGGCCGGGAGTTCAGCGTGTTGTCAAGATTTATTGTAAATTAATACAATTATGGCACAAGGATGAAAAGTTCAGCACGTTGTCAGCATGTGCATTGTCTTAGTGTTATAGTGGAACATGCCTATTTTTTATTTAATAGACTCTCCCACCTATAATAAGTAGGAGTAGTAATAGTAACGATTAGTCGCTCAGTGAGTTGGTCAGTCAGTCGATGTCGGACGACCGTTAGTCGGATATTAAAGTATCGGCCACCACAACTAAATTTCCCTGCTTCATTACCTATTATATCAAGTCCCTAACGTTTTGTACGTCGAACCTATTTTAGGACCGACTTAGTGAAATACAAGCCTCCACTGTGAAACTACTCTACAACACATAGATATTAGATATTAGGTAACATGACGAAAATGATTTACTTTTTCTAAAAGTAAATCATTTTCATCGTGAGTTAAATAATATAGCCTGATGATCCAACAATTTTAGTTCCGAACCATAGAAATAGCGATGCAAGCGATTTTTAAGAAAAAAATATTTTTTAAATATAATATATATATATATATATATATATATATATATATATTACGATAAACGTGCAATCAATTTACAAATTCATGAATTATTCACAAAAAAACTAAGAAAAAACAAGAACAACATCTATTCCATACCTGAAGATGTCTGTAGGAACAGACGAAAGCTTGTAGTAAAAATAAGAACTAATACGGCAGAAATTTATAGAAACAAGGATATTTTCATTCATAACGGATTCGGAGGTTTTTGTATATTATTTGAATTGTTTGCGACGATGGATTTCTCGCCAATTAAATCATTAACCTTTGCATTTGTTTTTGTGTGAATAATTCATGAATATATATATATATATATATCAAATATGTGGTGCAGTTCAATTTATATTACAATGAATCATTCATACAAAAAGTAGATTAGTAACGTTAATGATATAAAATGGCAAAATCCCTTCGCAAACAAAATTTTTAAAGTTGCATTAACCTACGAACCACTCGATGAATGTTATCTAAGAGAGTGCGTTTTTTACTAATATGGAAATTAGAGAATTCTTTCTGTTGTCGGGAGTTTATCGGTCAATGTGGCGTGTATAAATTGTTCAATAAATAGAGTAATGTCTCAGCTTCTATCTCTTAAATTTTCAAAAAAAATAATCAACTTTAGCCTTGCGACCGTACGCTCAAACGCTTTTATCCGTTAACAATAAGACATTTCTAAAAAAAAAAAAACATTTCGATTCGCATTTAATCTTTCGTCTCTGATGCTACCTTGATTTACTAAAAACAAAATAATTTCCATGTCTGAGGATGACTGTATGTAGAGTTGAAAGTACTAGCAGATTAAAAAAAACCTTATACAACTTGTAGTTATTAAAAACAAGGATTATGACATTTATATATATATATATATATATATATATATATATATATATATATATATATATATATATATATATAAAATAAATTAAAATATTCTTACAATATATATATATACTATATATATACAATATATATGCAATATATATATACAAATATATATGCAATATATATATATATATACACAATATATATATATATATATATATATATATATATATATATATATATATATATATATATATATTACTTCAAACATTATTATAGTGATGAGGTTTTGTGCCGTTCAATGCTTGCAATTCTGCAGCGGCAGTTCAGATTTTTTGGGACGTCAGCATATTGAAAACCACAACAAAGAAACCGATTATTTTTGGTCAGGAATTAATTGATACATTGTTAATAATATTTCTACAGGAATTCTTCGAAAATGTGGAAGAAAGGGATTGTTAGTGTTCAGAAATGAATGCAAGTATTGCTGATAGAATAGGGCTATTATATGTATAATGGAAATGCATTGCTAATAATTTTGCTATAAGAATGCATTGAAAATCAGGAAGAAAGGGATTGTCAGTGGTCAGGAATGAAGGCAAGCATTACTGATAGAATAGGACTATTATATGTATAATGGAAATGCATTGCTAATAATTTTGCTATAAGAATGCATTGAAAATCAGGAAGAAAGGGATTGTCAGTGGTCAGGAATGAAGGCAAGCATTACTGATAGAATAGGACTATTATATGTATAATGGAAATGCATTGCTAATAATTTTGCTATAAGAATGCATTGAAAATCATGAAGAAAGGGATTGTCAGTGGTCAGGAATGAAGGCAAGCATTACTGATAGAATAGGGCTATTATATGTATAATGGAAATGCATTGCTAATAATTTTGCTATAAGAATGCATTGAAAATCATGAAGAAAGGGATTGTCAGTGGTCAGGAATGAATATTATTACTGATAGAATAGGACTATTATATGTATAATGGAAATGCATTCCTAATGATTTTGCTATAAGAATGCATTGAAAATCAGGAAGAAAGGGATTGTCATTGTTCAGGAACGAAGGCAAGTATTACTGATAGAATAGCGGTATTATGTGCATAATGTAATAATAGGAATGCATTGAAAATCAGAAAGGAAGGGATTGTCAGTGGTCAGGAATTAATTAATAGATACACACAATAGATGTAAATTCTCCTATATATATATATATTTAAGATTAGGATAGCGTAATATTCGTCGTCTAGGGTATATGTGAATTATGTTTATATATATATATATATATATATATATATATATATATATATATAGAATACATATAAATATATAGAAAAAAAATTCTCGGTACATCAATTTTCTCAGAATCGCTTGTTTTACGGTTTGAGATCTTTTTCATCAATCTCACCGATAATAAAATTTTTATGTTATGATTTTTAAGCTTTAAATTATAATATCATTTTATTTTTTACTTCTACAGATATGCCTTGCATGTGCGTCCCAGTCTTGGAGATGGACGGTGGCATGAAAATGCCGGAAACCATGGCTATTGCCAGGTACCTCGCCCGCGAATACAGTAAGTATTACGAATAATGATTCGATTTTTCTTCAAGAATTTCATTAATAGATAAATGGATCATAATTTAGATATATCTTCCATTATTTTGCTTTTATTTCTTTGCTTTCAAACTGTGTTTAAAGAGGGTATCTTTTGATGAAGAAGAATTTGAAATTCTGTTTGCTCCAAAATGAATCCGATAAGGATGCAGTGTCTCTTCAGTACGTGGGCGCCCTTGACTCCAAATACCTTTTGTTATAGTTTGACAAATATTTATTCCCAAACTTCCCCTCTAAGTACAAGTTCTACCATCCTATGACACAGATTTTTCAGGTATATTACTTCCGCTTTGATAGACTGGTTTTTTTTACGGCTTTTAGACCTATTTGCGGGTTATTTAAAGACAGAAAATATTTTTTAATATTAATTTTTTTTCGAGATAACAGGGATTTTTACTGATAGAAGTCATATTAATTAACACCAGTTGGGTTTGGTTTGGTTTGGTTTATTTTGTTTTACGACATATCAACCTCAATGGGTTATTTAATGCCGACTACATTTTTAGGATAGATTCGTATGAATAGAATACGTATTCTTTGGTTTAGATTGGTTTGGTTTATTTTGTTTTACGGCATATCAACGCCTCAATAGGTTATTTAATGCCAACAAAAATTTTAGGATAGATTCGTATGAATATAATATGTATTCTTTGGTTTAGATTGGTTTTGTAGTGGTATTGACGGAATAAATCAACCCACACATTTTTTTACTTTACGAATGTGCAAGAAAATAAAAAGCAAGCAAGAGAAAGAATACAAGAAAATAACTTTTCTTAACAGGTACAATATTTATATTTATAAATGACAACAGTTTTACAATAACAATAATATGAGTTACTTCCCTTTGACTGGGGTAATGTTTTTACTAATAAAAAACCATTTTGTTATCCGAGCTCACAAAAACTGAATTAACTTGTAGTTCAAAATGTTCACTGAAAGAGAATCTTATAAAGCTGAAAATATGTTAATAAACTTTTAGCTTTAAAGAAGTTGGAAGAAGAAGGTGAATGTTCCGTTTGTTTTCGTTGCTCGTAGTTTTAAATGTATTGTTCGTAATTGTTTGTACTTAAAGTTTCGTCTGATTCAATAACGTAATTGAATAAGTTTTATACAAAATTTTACAAGTTGGTGAGTGAGATCTTTCCTTGAAATTGTAGCTTGATTTTCAGTGAAGTTATTTCATGTTAAAGAACTTTAGGTTCAAACTTTGTACTTCGCTGCAGTAATGATTCAAGCGTCGTGAAGTCGTTTAGCAAATTTGGTCGTCGTAAATTCTCACTGACTGGGTTCGCTCGTACCTTCAATTTATATGTTTTTTAACCACGTGACAGGCTCCGAAAGCATTGATTTTTCGTCAGGTCAAAAACTAGGTTGACGTTATTCGGACGTAGTGGTGAACAGGTAAATTGTTTTTTTTAACATCTGTTAACCACTCAGAAAGCGCCTTACAAAACCCAGTCTGGAGCCTGATATGTTTTGTGTTGCTTATTGAGAACAATGCACGTAAAGATATACGAGATAATTTTAATATTTATTGTCCAATGAGAAGTTTAGGTTTTTAGAAAAATCTATGAAGATGTGATCCGCTTTTTGCACGAAAATCGACATTTGTGAAAAAGTGGTAGCGGACAGCTAAAGTTTGTTTTATTTTGTTTTACGGCATATCAACCTCAATGAGTTATTTAATATATATATATATATATATATATATATATATATATATATATATATATATATATATATATATAATTATTTATTCGAAAATTATAACATAAAAATGTTATAAAATCACTAAAAAATAGCCATTTTGTTTCACCACTTCTGGTGTCGTATTAAGTGATGGTAATGAATATAGAATAAAGGATTTTAAAAGGTTCAAATCAATCAAACATCCCTCGCTAGGGGAAACGCTTTTACATAAGCTGGAATTACCAATCAAAATACAAGGATACGAGGATTCAAAAAAACTTGACAACGAACTTAAGTTGTAATAATTATTTAATGCTTCAATGTTAGGGTTAAACTAAAATAGAATTCATTCTAACTAATAAATATTAAATTATAAAATTCAAATTTACCAATTTTAAATTTTAAATTTAATCTATATTAAGTTTAAAATTATAAAATTATTTAATGATGAAACTGAGGAAAAATACGTTTTTTTTTAATTTATTTTGTTTTATTGAAATTAAGTTGGAATAAACGTTAAGATCTAATGCTGCTCTGAACTCCGTTACAACTTAGATACAATTGAATGGAAGATATAGGTTAGGGACGGTGAAATCTTACAAAAGACAATACACAATCTATATACATATATCAAAACTAAAATAAATTAATTTAATTCCAGATTTCTATCCCAAGAACAGTATGGAGATGATGAGGTGTGACTACATCGCTGACTGCTTCTATGAAATCATGCACGATTACATGAGGTACTTCCACTGGAAGAATGGACGCTTCAGGGTGAGTCAGTTATTTTGAATCTGCACATTTCATATCTACATCTTTCAACACTCTGTCTATAGAAATGGATAAGCAAAGAATCTATAGTAAAATGATCATTAAGACTAAAAGACATTAGCTAAGACGAATGCCGAGTGTTTTGTAAATAATGACTGCTTCTATGAAATCATGCATAATTACATGAGGTACTACCACTGGAAAATCGGAGGGTGAGTTAGTTATTTCGAATATGTTCAACATTTCATATTTAAATCTTTCAACACTATCTATAGAAATTGATAAGCAAAGAGGCTAATGATTATTAAGGCTAAAAGACATTAGCTAAGATGTCGAGTGCTTTGTAATGTCCAGCTTCTATGAAATCATGCGCGATTATATGTGTTTTTTGATGTACGGTGACAGTAAATAATTTAAGTATAACTGAAGACTTTGGTGTCAAAAAAAAAAAAAAAAACAGTATTTAATTACAACCGCAAATAAAGGTTGAATTTACTGTATTTGAACTTCAAATTAAATTGAAATAAATAAATTGAAGTTCAAATACAGTAAATTCGACCAAATCGGTTAAGGCACGTAAATTGTGGCCAAATCGGTTAAAGGCACGTCAAGCTAAATGACTGTTCCGTATAGGATGCAGGTTCGAATCCTGTCAGAGGGCGGATATTTTCTATGAAAATTTCTCGTACATTCCGGCCGGTAAATGTTGCTTAACACTGATTATTATAAACAGAGTATTTACTTAAATGTTTGTATCTATAAAAAGAATGTATAAAGCTAAAAATGTCTTTATATGTAAAAAAATACAATAATTAAAATAAATATTATAAATTAAATTAAAAATAATAATTATTATTTTTAAGCAATGTTTATTTAATTTACAGTTCAGTAAGAATGGAAGCAGTGCTGGATCAATGAGCCCAACTAATGGAAAAGGCGACATGAATGACTCTAATTTTGACGTAAGTATCCTATTGCAGTTGTGCTTGTACTTCTATTCATTAATTCGCACGACCGTTACACCCTGCCAATACCCCGGCCAATAGTGGACTATTCAGTTTTGATCGAATGTGAAGAGGGGAAAGACTACTTGGTTTCAGCGAGAAAATAAATAAAGGCAAGAAAGGAAGATAGTTAAATATCTCCTACCAATACCTCATAGATAAGTGGACTATTCCAAAAGATCTAGTGGAATTAGGGAAAACGCTACTTGGTTTCAATGAGAATGAAAGAAAGAAAGAGAGCTAGATGGACAGTGGAGTCTATTAAGTCCTCGCCCAAATATAACAACAGTACTTCATTCTTGGCCTGATTTGGCTCTTGTAAAAGCAGACGATAGCACGAGGAGTCGGGTACTTACTGAAGCGGTACAGGAAACCGGACATTTTTCTGGAATCTTTAGATGGTTGAGATAGATAGATAGATAGATAGATAGATAGATAGATAGATAAAGTGGTTAGAAAAGAACCAATGAAACATTCTGACAAGATAGAGAAAGAAAGAAAGAAAGAAAGAAAGAAAGAAAGAAAGAAAGAGAGATGAGCTGAGTAAGAAAGAAAGAATGAAAGACTGTGGCAAGATAGATAGATAGATAGATAGATAGATAGATAGATAAAGTGGTTAGAAAAGAACCAATGAAACATTCTGACAAGATAGAGAAAGAAAGAAAGAAAGAAAGAGAGATGAGCTGAGTAAGAAAGAAAGAATGAAAGACTGTGGCAAGATAGATAGATAGATAGATAGATAGATAGATAGATAGATATTAATTGACTGAGATAGATAGATGAAGTGATTAAGAAAGAACGAATGAAACACTCTGACAAGATTGATAAAGAAAGAAAGAAAGAAAGAAAGAAAGAAAGGAAGCTAGAAGTGTTTCTTGTCCGTTTCAGTGAAATGGAAAAAAGTTGTCAATTTTAAATCTTTTTATTTGTACCCACTTCTTAAAATAAAAACCAGAATTCATATTTATGAATATTATTGGCAATACTTTCTTAAGGTTGTTTATTATGCTAATAGTCATTGTGCATCTGGTCGCAACAAAATATATTGATGTTTTGCAGTGTTACATTTTTGCTAAATGAGGTTTTTTTTTTGTAATGAGTAAATCTCGGGAACTAGGTTTTGGTGTTGAAAAATATCAATTGACATCAACCCGAAATTTAAAATTAATGAATGGTGAATTTCTTTTAAGCATTTCACCCCAAGCAAGGCGGGAATGCCACTAGCACGCAAGGAGTTACAGAGAGTGAGAGTAAGAGTAATGAGGAGTGAGAAAAGATAAGAAGGACGGAGGTCAAGGACAAAGCATCAGATGTCGATTGACATTACATTTGAATATTTGATGTGTATAGCTATCAGGGAAGCAAATGATAGGAAGGGAGTTCCAATGACGGGAAGTGCGAGATAAGAAGCTCTTGGAGGCGAAGAGATAACTATATTTATCCGTTTCGACAGCGAAAGAGTTGAACCGAGATGCCAACCTAGCAGCACGTTGAAATTCATGCAGATTAGTAACCAGTGAAAGTAGTTCTTCCGAGCAGTTGCGATGGAAATACTTATAGAAAAGACAGAGGGAAGTCACGGCACGTCTGTGAGAAAGTCAATGTAGACGTGTTGCCAAATTAGGAGCAATCACGTTGCATATCCGTCTCTGGATTTTGTTGAAGACTTCAAGATGAACAGCGAGGGGCACCAGATGATATACGACAGCAGTATTCTATGTAAAGACGAATGCTTGATTTATAGATTTGAAGAATAGACTCAGGTGAGAAAAACTTTTTGGCGCGACACAGAGAACCAACTTTCCTTGCGGTAGATGAAGCTATAGATGCAATGGAGTTGTTCCACTTCCGTTCAGTGGACAGCTTAGGAAAATATCTCATTGTATCAGGTTCATGTAACGTTTACCATTCATTGTATATTATTGCTAGACAATGTGATTTTAAATAACGTAATTGAGTATTGAAACAATGCAAGAATATTTTTCCAAATTATTTGGATGCGTTTCGACAACGTTTTCCGGAATGGCTAACATGTTTTGAAATTAAACAATGCGCTTCTTTTCTTATAATGTTCTATATTTTCTTTAGAACTATATGCAATGGAGATATATGAATACCTGTCAACGTGTTCTGCCATTCTTGGAGAGAACCTTAGACATGCAGAATGGCGGAAAGGGTTTCTTCATGGGGGATCAGGTAAATCTATTTATTTTTCTATATATCTACAGAATAAATTGTTGTCTAAATGATGCAAAAATGAAATATATATATATATATATTATGAAATGGACAAAGTCTGACAATTATTTTAAGACATTTTTATGTTTATACATTGTTTTTATAGAATTCTATAAAAAGAATTTATAAGCATAAAAATGTCTTATATATATATATATGAAATATGAAAATTTCTCATAGTTAACCTGTACAAAAGACAATATTTATAAATATAAATGACAATAAGAAAACTGTAATAGTTGCCGACGCATTTCGTCTAATGTGGACTTTCTCAAGGCAAAAAAAACGAAATGAATTTATTTAAACAAAGTAACTAATAATAACAAAAACAAAATGTCCTTAACAACTGAAAGTATTTAGAGAATTTTCAGTTAACAGTATGAAAATAACGTTAAAATAGCTATTTTGAACATGGACACAATATCTTGACCGTGTTTTGAAAAATGAAAACATTATATAAATACATAAATGCAACGAACTATTTCCTATTTTACAGTTAAAATATTTAATCCTTGAAAATAGCTGAATATATAGCAGAAACACTCGGATTAAAAGAACACTTGGAGAGTTATTATATAATTTATCATCTGAAAAGGAAAAAAATATTAGATCACATGAGAAAGTGTATTAAAAACTAAATAAAAACACCTTTTTTGGCGTATTCAATGAAATATATATATATATATATATATATATATATATATATATATATATATATATATATATGAGTGTTTGACTTTTGTTAAAAATAAAATTTCAAGCGCAACACGAAATTTCTGAAATCCTATATAAGTATACCAGTGCTATGGCGTTTTGGAACATTCTAGAGAGTTTATAAAAGCTCTTAGATCTTGTTTTTGAAATTTTGTCATTGGTCTTGTTATGCTACAGCTATATATCTCTTAAATGCCTTAAATACCTAAATGTTATCCAACGACATCCTTAGAAAATTAAAAATAAATCTTCTGTAAGTTTGTAATTTCTGTTTTTTTGTAAGATGGTATATTATACTAGAGCTATAAACTGTTAAATGCGTTAAAAATACATAAGTACTATTTAATTACATTATTAGCAAATTCAAAAATAAAACTTCTTTCATATTTTTATTTGTTATCCTTATTTCCTACATGGTAAAATCGAATTTTAATTTGCCTTGAGCTTTTCAAGAAATAAAAAAAATAATGACTTTTTCATTCCTTTTGAACAAAAAATAATCGATTCATGGCACAGGAACATGGGGTTACAATATAGTCAAAACCATCACATATATATATATATATATATATATATATATATATATATATATATATATATATCAATGCTTTCGTTTCAGTTGATGTGGTGCGATATGATGTGCTACTGCTGTCTGGAGAACCCCATGATGGAGAATCAGTCTATGTTCAGTAATTATCCTAAGATGATGGCCTTGAGAAACCGCGTCTCATCCCACCCTAAGGTCTCCAGCTACCTGAAGAGCCGTTCTAATACCAACTGGTAAAGGACTTTATTTTAACCGCGAACAAATCATCGAATAATTATTTGGGAAACACTTTGGAAAGAATATGATCAAGAGAATGTAATAAATAAATAAAATTCTTTTTGCCAGCTCACTTGTCGTTATTTTACATTATTGTTCACCAAATGAAAGTTCCATGAGCCGCTCAAAGAATAGCATTACTGGATATAATTGTTCTATCGGCGAATGGCCGGCTGCTGATGTTGCTGAACACCCTCGTCTGCCAGACGACTGGTTTCTTGTCTATCCTAAGCTGAGCGTTTCTTAGTTACCGTTTCTGGGAGATAATGCATAATCTGGCGTGATCAAATTTTTGAACAGACCCAGTTAACCCCAAACACTTATTCAAGTAGAACCGTTGACGGCTTCTGAACAGTTCTTTTGGACCAGTTTCACCCACACGCCTCGGTTCAAGATTTAGTGTAGTATTCAGGTACTTTCTAAAGGTTTCATTTCTGGGGGGGGGGAGCCCATATTACGACGTGATCAAATTTCTGAACAGGCTCAGGACACCCCAAACACTTATTCAAGTAGAACCGTTGACGGCTTCTGAACAGTTCTGTTGGACCAGTTTCACCCACACGCCTCGGTTCAAGATTTAGTGTGATATTCAGGTACTTTCTAAAGGTTCCGTATCTCGGGGGAGGCCCATAATACGGCGTGATCGAATTTTTGAACAGGCCCAGTACACAAAAAAATCTTGTTCAAAGTACAATCTTTGACGGCTTCTGAAATGTTCTGTTTGGCCATTTTCTGTCAAGAATCTCGGATCAACCTGTACTATGGATTTCAGGCACTTCCTGAAAAGTGTTCCGCAGGCCGGGTTTCGCCTTCCTATTTTGATATCAAGATCACTTCCCGTACTAATCGTCTATGGTACGTTTCCAACCATCGGTTTCATAGTCAGAAAGCGAACGTTGTAACCAGCCCGACAAAAAAAAGAAATGGATAAAGGAACATTAGATGATGTGGATATCAAGGACAGATAACGGTTGACCCTAGACTGGAAGAAGACTTGTTAAATCATCAAAGAATCCACTCGGAGTCTGTTCCTAAAAACAACGGCTCTTGGGGGGAAACACTGTCTGAATAGAATTTCTTTATAACAAAGGAAATACAAACGGAAAGTAGATGCTTCGGCCTTGTGTAATGTTGTTCCTCAGAACCTTTATTCTGGAGATAGGGATAGTTTTTTCAGGAGCCTTCTGGAGTAGTATAAATACACTGCCATTTTCTTAAGGATCAGTCGTATATGTAACTTTGACTTCAAAGGGATGAGTCGTATATGTAACTTTGACTTTAAAAAGGATCAAACTTGAGTCAAAATAGATGCCCAAAACAAGGATGCACTTTGGGAGTGAAAGGTCGGTTATGATGCAATGTTATTTCTTTGGCCTCAGACATATTGAACGTTACAGGCTATCAATATAGATATATAGATAGAGGAAATGAACAGAGTAAGATAGATAGATAAATAGTAATGTCCAAACTATGATAGATAGATAGATAGATAGATAGATAGATAGATAGATAGATAGGAACAGAGTGAAATAGATAAGAACAGGGTGAGATAGATAGATAAGAACACACTGAGATATATATATATATATATATATATATATATATATATATATATAGATAGATAGATAGATAGATAGATAGATATGAAATGACCAAAATAGATAGAGAGATAAATAGATAGATAGATAGATAGATAGATATGAAAAGACGGAAATGGACAGGCAGATAGATAGATAGATAGACAGATAGGAACAGAGTCAGATAGATAGGAATAGATAGATAAGAACACACTGAGATAGATAGATAGATAGATAGATAGATAGATAGATAGATAGATAGATATGAAAAGATCGAAATAGATAGATAGATAGATAGATAGATAGATAGATAGATAGATAAGTATGAAAAGACTGAAATAGATATTTATGTACCTCTAGACTGATATAAGGACTTTTGTTTGAATTCGACCCCTTGCAATAATTTAGATGAAATCGATGATCCAATTTTCTCTGCCTCCAAGATTTATCGGTTCGTAAATGAATATCAATGAATGCTTTATTTTTCCCAGATACACATGATTTCTTTCATTCGTTATAAGTTACCTACAAACCCACTGAAAGGATTAGGAAGCAAAATAGTAAGATATCTATGGCATCTGCATTCGGACCTGCCTACCATTACAATAGTCAAGAGGATGATATATATATATAAGAAAATATATATATATATATATATATATATATATATATATATATATATATATATATATATATATATATAACAGTAGTAACACTATACATATAAACACTATAGGAAGAGTTTTCAATGAGTAGAGAATGCGAAAACTTCAGCAGTACTGAATATTGTTAGGATATCTAAATAAATTCTAGTCCTTAAAATTGGTGCCTCGGATATCATAACAGATTATTTACTGATATTTCACGCAATGCAATAACCAGAGAATCCCTCAAGGTAGAGTAATTAGTGAAGGATATTTTAAAGGAGAGGGAATGTTAAATTAAGTGTATTATGAGGATGAGTAGTATGTGCTATTTCAAATGGATGTCAGTTATCACCTGTTAATTCACCTCTTCAAGTTCTCAATTGCCTTAACTAGAAATTGAACTCACTACTCTTTGTGCATGAATTTCTGTAACTTAATGTCTTCAGTTAACATTTTTTTACCAGTGATCATATTGCAAATTTTGCTGTTATTATTGCATTTTTTTACCAGTGTATTGCAATTTTTTCGTTGTTATTATTGTTTTCTCTGGCACTTCTTATTACGGGGTCCATATTGTATTCATTTCTATGCTTGGTTAGATCCAGTGACAGGATCCAAAGAGTTGTGAGTGCAATACCTGGTTAAGGCAGTAGAGAACTTGGAGTGGTGAATTAACAGTAGATAACTGATAACTGCTATCCATTAGACATGACACGTGGAACTAGAACAGTCTACCCCAGCAAGTGAAATAAAAGGTTCAGTTCGACATTCCAACTACATGAAGAAGGCCGGAGCGTACAACGGCCGAAACGTTGTGATAAATAATTCAACAAAGATGAGGACAATAGTTCGAATAATGTACATAATACCGCATCTCAGAAATATAGACAGGTACTGGAGGAGGAGTAGCATAGATATCATTTGATCCCGGACTTAAAGAGGCCAAGATTTTTTTTGACAGAAAATCCTTCTCTCTGGGGTTTTTTTCCCCCACAAAAAAGAAGCTGTTCGAATGGAACTTGCTTTTTATCAAAGGAACGAGAAGGGAACAGCGATGTTTTACCACGGTAAACACAGCTTGGCGTGTTTGAACAGGGAATATCCGAGCTTGTGGCACAGAGGAATATAACTCGTCCGAACATCTATAGTACTAGAAATAGCAATATATTAGTAAAAGGTTGGTGACTTTTCGACAAGGCCGCGTATGTTCCTTTGACCCTTTTGTCCTAGTTGGACAGTAAGTACGACAAGTTGAACAGAATCAGTCACTATATGGTCGCAATATTCCATTCTTGATATCTTCTGACTCTTATAAAGATAGAGGTATTTTCTGGCGCGATGCAACTAACCGACCATTCTTCTAGCGTCTTTTACAATGACACGAATATAGGCGTACAATTAGAGATCGGGAACAAGCTTTAGCCACAGCAGGCGTTTGAAATAAAAAGCGTCTTTGACAATAGGAACTTACATCGGGATTGGTGAAGGGTTTGGGTCTGCTCGGCGGTGATTAAATGTTACAGGTTTAGTTTTGGGTTTATTGAATGATGTCAGTCCGTCTTTTCCACATTTGAGCTGTATGCAGAGTTGAGATCAACTGCCAAGGGTTTGTCATCAAAATATTTAGAGGTGCAACCATAAACTGTGGCATCGGCTGCATATACACCCTTGTGCAAATTAATTAAAACAAACCCATAATTCTGTTATTATTTACTTTTTTCATATTTTTCCAATTAAACATTACCTCGTGTACATATCAGTATGTTCATTCCACCAAGTTGTTCCTTGCAGAGTTAGCAAATCAAAGTAAAAATCCAATCGAGAACGATTGGATTTTTGCTTTGATTTGCTCACTGGTAAGGCTTGCCAGTGTGTTCGTGCTGCGTTACAATTTTCGTACGCTTCCTTAGAGTAACGTCCATCCCAGACAATAACCGTAGGACAACTAATCGACAGTCGAGACAATAGTGTCAGGGCGTGATAAAAAAGATGATGCAATCATGGATGACGCAATATTTTTCAAGGCCAAGCAAATTTCATGATACACCCCGAAAATAGATTCATATTACTGCATGCCACTGCAAATGACCTAATCCGAGGAAAAAAATAGAAATCGATTACACCCCGTCACTCCAGTGTGTCTAAAATTGACCGTATGTTAAAGGAAAGGAAACTAAAGCGGTTGTTTCAATTAATTTACACAAGGGTATACACTACCGTCCAAATGATTTCGACCACATTGATTTTGTCCACTAAACTTAAAAAATTAATCAAGTTACATGTCTTTAAAGAATTTTTTTTCCATGATTGCATGCATATATGCAGTACTTTAAAATAAAATGTTTTTTTTTCTGTCATCACTTGTGTCGGTTTTTGCATGTCGTTGCAGTTAATAAAGCAATTCATATTTTTATATCTGTAATTTTCTAGCAATTTGATGTCCGCAATACCATTCTATAGAAAGACTTTAATCTTAGACTCTTTTTTCAATACTAATTGGTTTAGTTCTTGGCGTTTTAACGGTTTCTGAAAAATAATTTCAATCAAACATTAATCTAGATGGAATTGAACCTCTACCAAGCAGTTCAGTAGAATTATTTGTAAATTTCTGCTCTACAGTCCAGAATAGCCACTGGTTGTAACAAAATTTCCAAAGTTTATGCAAATAAATTCATAATACTTGTAGAAAAATACATTTGAATGTTATATAAGTGTTTGCATATATGCAAAATATATGAATTTATTTATCCAAATATGCAAAATTAGCCTTTTTTATCAACATAGAGAAACAATTCAGGGTGGTCGTAAAGTTTGAAATGGCTGCATATATATATATATATATATATATATATATATATATATATATATATAGTCGATAGCATAACCAGAAGTAGTAAAAAAATAACTGATAAATTAAAAATCAGCGATAGAGTAGGTAAACTTGTTGAAAAGGAATGTTACATAACTCTTAAGGACCATAAGCCTGACTTTTTAGAAAACCCAGCAACCAGAATAATTAACCCTACCCGACCCGACATAGGAAAGATCAGCAAAAGGATCCTGGAAAAAATTACCTGCCAAAAAAAAAACAACTGGAATTAAAATTATGGATCAATACTAAAGATGTCATCAATTGTTTTAACTATATTGATGATAAACCGAATTGCACCCTAATACAGTTCGATATCGTGGATTACTACCCATCAATTTCGAAGGATCTATTTACAACTGCCCTGGACTTTGCTTTGCTGTGTATTCTAACCTGACAAAGGAAGAAACAGATATAATCCTCAGCGCAAAGAAATCGGTTCTCATTCATAATGGGGGACCAATGGATAAAAAAACAATAACGACCTGTTTGACATCACTATGGGATCATTAGACTCTGCAGAGTCTTCTGACCTTGTTGGTCTTCTAATACTGTACAACTTAACGGCACACCGCGAAATTGATATTAAGGTCATCGGACTGTATAGAGATGACGGGCTCATGGTGGTGAGGAGTTCTACTAGTTTTTTAAGATTGAAAAAATCAGAAAAATTATATTTAGTGAATTTAAAAAACTAAACTTAAAGATAATTGTCTCTTCTAATTTTAAAAGGGTTAACTTCCTCGACGTAACTCTAGACTTACCAGGCAAACACATACCAACTTTATATAAAACCAAATGCTAACCCTTTATATATACACCCGAAGTCAAACCACCCTCCATCCATAATTAAACATATACCCTCATCAATAGAAAATAGAATTAGCATTAACTCCGCTAACAAGGAAATATTCCAACAACACAATGGCTTCTATAACACTGCCCTAAAAAATAGTGGTTATAAAAAATGCTAACATTAACTATAGAGACAATTGCACTGGCCATAAAAAAAAAAACAGGAAAAGAAAAATCATTTGGTACACCCTCCGTTCAACCAAATGGTTAGTATTAAACTAGGACAGAAATTCTTAGCTCTAATTGATAAACACTTCCCCACCAATAGTAAACTTAGTAATATATTCAATAAGAACACCCTAAAATTGAGTTACAGCTGCTCTGAAAATCTTGAACGTATAATAAAAAAACACAATAATAAGATCTTGAACAAACCCCATGCCAAAACAGTATTAATAAAAACCCTGCACTTAAATCAGACAATAAAAGGGAAAAAATTATGTAACTGTAGAAACCCAGAAGACTGCCCATTAGAAAATAAATGTTGCATTAAATCTGTGGTATACCAATGTACTATATCATCCACTGAGAGCCCTAGCACTAATATGATATACATTGGGTCCACGAAGAATAATTTTAAAGATAGATGGAGGCAGCATAAGTGTTCTTTCAATAATATAAACAAAAAGAAATCAGACTTCCCTATCTAAATATTTTTGGCATCTGAAGGAAACAAATAGGACACCAAAAGTTAAATGGAAAATTATAAACAGGGCTAGAACATGTAAAACTTGGGATGACCCATGCCCTTTATGCCTCCATGAAAAATTGCACATTATTAAACTTCTAAATAATAATAATCTATTAAACAATAGACATGAGTTAACGGTTTTTTTGTAGACATCATCAGATTTTTGGTTTGAAAAAAAAAATAATAACTTGTTTAACAAATAGCCCAATATCAGATTCATAGTAGGAATAATTAACTACAAACATGCATAAATATAACACCTTCATAATCCATAGCCCAAATAAATAGTTTAAATACCCTACAAAAAAGATAACCCTTTATGAAGTCGTCAAAAAACAAACGTTACGAAGTTTTTTTTTTTTATATGCACAAATCCCTTTCATAAAAAAAAATAAAATAAAAAAATAAATAAATCTCCATAGACATGCAAACTAGACGAGGGTTAATACATCTTCCGTTTCAAATTTAGACACCCCACCTTCCCTGACTTGACATCTATGAAAGTAACTCTATACTGATACTTATTATTAACACCCAACACACGCCTACCCAATTTAAACAATTCGCCCTAGCTGTTACCATGGAAATTTTGATTTCAATTTTAAAACACGTAAATTTCAGAAATACGTTATTCCAAAAAAAATTTCGCTTGAAGATGGAACAGAGCCCATTTTATTTTATTTCAATTTAATTTAAATAATTATATTGAAGTTTTAGGCTCTTGTTTTGAAACATGAGACCTCTTATGTCGCGATTTGGAATCATATTTTTAAATAAATAATTATATATATATATATATATATATATATATTTTATAAATATAGTCTTAATATATATGGAACTTTATATTTATTAAAAATTCCTTAAAATTTAAAATATATATTCAGAGATATATATATATATATATAATATATAAAATATATAAAATTATCATATGTTTGGCAAATATATATATTATATAAAATAATTTATGTTTATTTATATATATAAATGTTATATGATATATATATATATATATATATATATATATATATATATTTATTCGTATCATTGGATTTTATATATTTAGCTCTAAATTTTTGCATTGATGTTCATGTTTAAAAAATATTTAACTAAAATACTAAGGAACTTTGGATTATTTAATATCTAGTTTATTTTTTTTTTTATATATATTATATTATATATATATATATATATATATATATATATATAGGGTTAATATATATATATTAAACAAATTTATACAAAAATAATTAAACAAAACTTTTTAAATTAAATAAAATTTTTATTTAATATATTTTAATATCCATTGATAAACAGCCTCACAGACAGCTTTATACGGAAGGAATGGAAATCATTAAACTTGACTTCATCCAAAGGAATAACATCAAGTCATTCTTCCATTAAAACCTTCTAGTTTTTTACGGCACGATTTTTCGCTTATGATATATAAAGGATTATAAATGTTCAATAATATTGATATCTTGAGATTGGGAGGTAACTCCATGTGTTCAAGCCCCACTTTCAAAACTCTTCATACCAATTATTAACCAAATGAGTGTTTATGTATTAAAGCATTATCGTCTTGGAAGATGCAGTCTTAATCAGTGAATAAAGTCTTAAGCCATTAATTTTATTGAACATGATCTCCCAAAATGTTCAGGTAATCTTTGCTTTTGATTCTACCATGCAGTAAACTATTGGACTGAGACATTTCCATGATATGGCGGCCCAAACTATCATGATTACCTCCAGGCTTCACTGTTGGAATGTTTATAAAATTTGTTTATTTTCTTTGATATGCCTCCACTATAAAACTTTTTTGAATATGGGAAAAAAAGAATTTGACAATGTCAAATTTGAGAATATGACTTTTTCCATTGGTCTGCAGACCAGGCATTTATTCAAATTTTTTTCATTTATTTTTTGAATTTGCGAGTGGAGAAAATATTTTTCCAAACAGAAATTCTTCCATGATATATAAGCCTTATGAACTTTAATGAACAGTTTTATAGAAATATTTTGAATTCAGAAATATATTCAATTCAGCAGTCAATTTGGCCGCATTTATCCGATGATTTTAACAATGATACATTATTTTCAATGTAATTTTATATATATATATTTATATACAAAGTTTGCAAAAGTCCGGCCCGAATTAATACGGTTTTTAGAGATTCTTGCCTTGAATTCTCGAATTGCATCAGTGTTTCTTATTAGCTCTTTAAAAAACAAAACAAAGCAACCTTTTGATCGAGGACTTTTTTAGCAAATTTTTTTTTTGCTCTTTTTCGAACAAAAGATCAAACATTTATTTTTTTTTTTTAAATTCTAAAAATAAAAATTGACAAAGACAGTAAATTATAAATAAATAAATTTTAAAAACAATAGATATTAATATTTTAAAACAAAAAGTAAAAGTTCTTAATATAATAGGTTTTTAAAATATATTTATTTTATAAAGTTGTTATTTTTCATTGATCAAAATTAACTGTATATATATTTTATATATATATATATATATATATATATATATATATTATATGATATTGTTTAATTTGTATTTTGTTTTTTATTAATTATTTTATTTAAATATATATATAAAATAACAAATATATATATTATTTTTAATTGATTTAAAATATGTATTGAATACAAGTTCAATCAACCATGTTTGAAAAAATAGAATTTAAAAATAATTGAATTATTTAATTTTTTTTTAAATTAAAAGCAATTAGTTCCATTTCATCTTCAAAGGATATTTTTGAATTTCAATTTTTTTAAAAAATTTTTTGAAAATTTTAAAATTTTTTAAAAATCACGTTTCCATTTTTTACAGAATATTTTTTTCAATTGAACAATGGTGTCTATTTTTTCCTTATGTCAGTATCATTGTATCAGTTATTATAAAAAATTTCACAAGATAAGGGGTACGGATTGTATTTACAATGAAACCTGTTATCAGTTGAATGGAAATCTGGATTTAAAAAAAAATATATTTAAAAAAAAAAAATTTCAAATTTCATTTTTTTAAATTAAATAATTTTTTATTTTTTTTTTTTTTTTTTTTTCTTTTTTTTTTATTTACGATTTGAAATATTTAAATTTTTAATTTTTTTTTTGATATATTTTAAATTTTAAAAAAAACAGTTAAAAATGTATTAGAAGATCAAAATTATATTATTATGATAATTTTTAAAATCAAGTTTAAAATGTATATGAGGTTAATTTTTTTTTTTTTTTTTAACTATGATTTTAAAAAAAAATTTTTAATTTCACTGATTTAGTAACATTTTTTATTTTTATAAAAATATTTTGAAAAAAATAAATTTATCATTTGTTACAAAGGACATGGGTCATTAAAACCTTTATGTATGGCATCACAATATTAATTTTATTTAAACTATAGGTGTTTTTTTGGATTCTTTTTAGTGTGTAGTATTATTTAAAAAAAATTTTAAAAAGAATTCATGATGAAAATTTAAAATAAATTTTTTAATTACAATTTCAAAATTACAACAAAAAAATTTTAAATTATTTTCATTTTATTTAATAGATATAAATTTTACTTTATAACAGAAGGATAATTTTTTCATTTTATAAAATTATTTTTCAATATCAAAAATATTAAATTAAAAATTTTAAAATTTTTATATTTAGATATTATTTAATAAAAATTAATTTTTTTTTTTTTTATAAAAAACTATTAAGATTTCGAAAAAAAATTTTTTATTTTAAATTTATGTATTAATTCAAAAAGTATGTATATGAGGTTAATTTTTTTTTTTTTTTTTTTTTTTTTATTTAAAATAATGAAAAAAGAAAACGGCAAAAAAATTTGATTTCACTTTTTAATATTTAATTTTTTATATAAACCTAGTAATATAACGTTTCTCATGTATTTTGCAAAAGATTTAATTTTAAATAAAAAATTCAAAAAATTTATATATATTATTTTATTTTTAAAAATTTATTTTTTTTAATTTTTTTTAAAAAAATTTTTTTTTAGTTTAGTATTAAAAAAAGAAATTTAATTTTAAAATTAAATTAAAAATTTTAATTACATTTTTAATTTTACAATTTTAAAAAAAAAAAATTTTTTTTGTTAGTTTTTTTAATAGAATATATTTTTTTATAAAAGAAGGATAATTATTTATATTAAGTAAAATAATTTTTCCATATTTGAAAATATATATATTAAATTACAATTTTAAATTATATTATAAAATTATTTTTAATAATATAAATGAAAAAGACTTACAAAAATATCTTTTTCATTTTCAGATTTAGTAAACTTTATGTATTAATTAATTAATTTATTTATTTTTAAATATATATAAATTTTTTGTTAAGTTTCAAAAAATTTTTCATAATTTTTGTTAAAAGAACAATTTAAATACATTTTTACAATCATCTAGCTTTTTGTTATAATTTCATTTTTTAGTAGGTGTTTTTTAAATTCATTCAAGTGTTTGTAATTAATTTTTATTAGAGGTGTTTGATTTTTAAAGGATACATTTTATTTTTTAAATTTTTTAAAAGATATTAAAATGTTTGAATACGTTTTATAAAAAAATAAGTTTAAATAAAATTTTTAAGAATTTTGTATATATTTTTTAGATTTTTTTTTTTTTATATATATTATTTAAGGAAAATTTTTTGACAATGACGGCATAAATAGCTATATTTCATTTCTATGATTCAGTAAATTTTTTTTTTTATAAACTTAGTAATATATAGTTTCTCTTGTATGCAAAAGGACATGGGTCATTTAATGATCTACAAATTCTAGCTTTTCTTATTAACTTCCATTTTACTGTAGGTGTTTTATTTGATTCTTTTTAGATGCCAAAAAATATTTTTGAGAGAGATGTTTGATTTTTATATTTATTTATTCTAAATGAAGTTTGATGTTGATTGAATCTTTTTTTTGAATTCATGGCTAGTGCAACCTATATATATATTTTTATGTTTTCAGGATTTTCAATCGAAGAGATATTGCATTGGTATACTAATGATTCAGTGCGACATTTATTTTGTAGTGGGCAATTTTGAGGGTTTCTACAGTTACATAATTTTTGTTTATTTTCATCTTTTTTTATTTAATTTTTCCATTGTCTAAAACTTTTTTGGTTTTGGTATAAGTGTTTATTTTAAGATATTAGCATTATGGTTCTTAATAATTTTTTTTTCTAAGTTTTCAAAACAGCTATAATATTAATTTTTTAGTGTGTTTTTATTGAAAATAGTACTTAGTTTACTTTCACTAGGAAAATGCTTGACTATTAATGCGAGGAATTTTTGTCCTAATTTGTTCTTTACCATTTGGTTATATAAAAAGTATACCAAATAATTTTTCTACATCTGTTTTTTTCTATGCTTTTCCATTTTCATTTTTTATATATAAGTTTTTTTGGGTTTTTGTAATTTATCTTTTAGTTTTTATTATAGAAATTGATATGCTCAAAGAAAATTTTGTTATTTATTGAATTTGTACTAATTCGTTGCTTTTGATAGATAATATATATGTTTAATTATAGATGGGGGGTGATTTGATTTAGGATGTATATATAAAGGATTGGTGTTATATATTTTATATATGTGTATATATATTTTTATTTATATATAATTTAGAAATAAATGTTTTTAAAAAGAAATTTAGTAAAATAAAAATAAAAAAGGAGAATATTTCAAATCGTAGTTAAAAAAAAAAAGTAAAAAAAAAAAAAAAAAAATTGAAAAATGTAAAAAAAAAAAATGATAAAAATTTTTTTTTTACCGTTAACAAAAAAAATTCAGACGACATCCATTCAAATGATGTCAGGTTTCATTGTAAAATACATCCCTACCCTTACCAAATTGTAGCTAATAACTGATACAATGATACTGACATAAGGAAAATCTAGACATCCCTTGTTCAATTTAAGTAGAATATTCTGTAACCATGGAAACGTGATTTTAGCTGTCTTTAAAACCCGGTAATTTTTAAAAGTTACTCCAAAATTCGCTTGAAGATGAAATGGAATAATGCTTTTAATTTAATTGCAAAATTAAATTGGGGTTTTTAGCTTCTATTTTGAAACATGGTTGAACTGTGTGTGAAAAAAACATATTTTAAATCAATTAATTTATAATATATATATATATATAAATATACATTGAGCACTATTATAAAAAAAATATATAAGAACACCGGATTTTATATCTTACTGTTCTTTCTTTTTGATATATATAAAATAAAAATATATATATATAATCAAAATCAGATAAATAAATATTTAATAAATAACAAGAAGAAAATATGGGAAAATAAATTTCAAAAATTGAAGAACATTCATAATACCAAAAAAGAATAAATAATATTTTTATTAAAAAAAATTTTTCAAACTTATACGGAGGATGAGATGGATTTTTAAAAAATTTTTTCCTTAATAAAGAATTAAAACCATTATAAAAAAAAAAAAAAAATGAAAATAATTTTAAATTTAAAAAAGCTAAAACCATTTATTCATGAGAAAATTTTTTAAAAAAAGACCTTTGTATTTATTTAATAAATAAATTCCATGACAAAATAAATATGAAACGCCTGTCTATAAATTGTAAAGGATATAAATACTACAGATAAAATTTTAAAAAAAATCCGACAAAACTGGAAACTTTAAAAAAAAACATCCATAAAAATACAACGTAATAATAAAAAATATAACTTGAATAAGAAAAACATACATTTAAAATAATTTACATCAACATAGTTCAGAATATAAAATACTATATATTAAGGAAATCACTGATAAATTAATGAGAAATGATATATATAGGTCATTTAGAAAAAAAAGAATGCTACAACCATTAAGGATTTTTAAACCAATTTTGAGGCTAATAAAAAATTACAAGGATAATTAATTCACAAGACCGGAGATAGGAAAAATATTTATTTAAAATGATTTTTGTTATAAATAAACAAATTCCTTAAAAAATTAATATCAAATTTAAAAATATATAATACATTTATATATTTATATAAATGGTTTATTAATTAAATTAAAAAAACATAAATTTACATATAATAACAATTTGATATCGATAATTATTACCAAAGAATTTTATAAAACTATTTATCAATTGCGTTGGATTTTAAATAACCCTCTATACGGATATTACAGATGAAAAAAGGAAATTATTCTATTATAAAAAATCAGATATTATAAAAAAGGTGATTGAATGATATTAAAATTTTAAAACCAATTTGAACAAATGGGATCATTAGACTCAAAAGTCTTATGAACTCATTTGCCTCTTTTATTATACAATATTTATTTTTGATTAAATTAATACAAATGATATTGGTTTTTTTACAATAGACGATGGGCTTATGGTTATTAGAAACTCAACGAACTTTAAAATAGTATAGAATTATAAAGTTATTATATAAAGAATTTAAAAGCATGTCATTAAAAATTACGGTTTTTACAAAATACAAAAAAAAGTTTTTCCTAGATATAACATTTAAAATAAAAATACATACACACCTTATAAAAAAACAAAACACCAATCCTTTATATATATTATCCTAAATCAAATCACCCCCATCTATAATTAAAATATACCGTTATTTATCATTGGTTAAACGAATTAGTTACAAATTCAGCAAATAACAAGATTTTTTGATGAGCATATCAATTTCTATAATAAGGCTCTAAAAAAGAGTGGCTACAAAAACCCAAAAGAATAGATTTATAAAAAAAAAAAATGAAAAAAAAATAATAAAAAAAAACAGATGTAGAAAAATTATGAATATTTTCCCCATTATAAAAAATGGTAAAAAAAACAGATTAGGACATAAATTCCTCGCATTAATAGTCAAGCATTTTCCTTTTGAAAAAAAAACTAAATACTATTTTCAATAAAAAAACACTAAAAATTATGTTATAAAATATGTACAAAAAACTTATAAAAAAATCATTAAGAACCATAATACTAATATCTTAAATAAACATTTATATAAAAACCAAAAAATTATTTAGACATAAAAAAATTAAGATAAAAAACTGATGAAAATAAACAAAAAACTATGTAATTGTAGAAACTCTCAAAATTGCTTACTACAAAATAAAATTTCGCACTGAATCATTAGTATACCAATGCAATATCTCTTCGAAAAAAAGTCCTGATAACAAAAAATATATGGTTGCATAGCCAGATAAAAAAGAAAAAAAAAAATTCAACCAAAATTTAGATTTTTCATTTAGAATAAATAAATATAAAAAAATAAAACATCTCTCTCAAAAATATTTTTGGCATCTAAAAGAATCAAATAAAACACCTACAGTAAAATGGAAGTTAATAAGAAAAGCTAGAATTTGTAGATCATTAAACGACCCATGTCCTCTATGCATACAAGAGAAACTATATATTACTAAGTTTATAAAAAATAAAAATTTACTGAATCAGAGAAATGAAATAGCTATTTTATGGTCATTGTCAAAAATTTTCCTTAAATAATATATAAAAAAAAAAAAAATCTATTGAAAAAATTAAGGATAAAAAAAATTTAAAAATTTTATTAAAAAATTGTTTAAAATTTGTATTTATATTTAAAAACATAAGCATCTTTTAAAAAATTAAAATTAAATAAAATGTATTATTAACCGAAATTTTTCTATAATAAATGTACTACAAACACTTGAATGAATCCAATAAAACACCTACTGAAAAATGAAATTATAAAAAAGCTAGATGATGTATTTATAATGTATGACCCATTGTTAGTAAAAAAATACATATGAAACTTTATTACTCATTTATATATATATAAAATAAATAAATTAATTAATTAATACATAAAGTTTACTAAATCTGAGAAATGACTTAGATAGTTTTGTAGTATATATCTATGCCATTTATATTACTTAAATAATATTTAAATATAATATTTAAAATTAATAATTTACATATAATTTTTGATATGGAAAAATAATTTTACTTACTATGAATAATTATCCTTCTGTTATAAAATTAATATAGTCTATTAAAACTAACAATGAAAAATTTTAAAATTTTTAAAAAGTTGTAATTTAAAAATTGTAATTAAAATTGTAGTTAAATAAAATGAATTCTAACCTGTTCTTTATACATACATATGAAACTTTATTACTTAGGTTACATATATTTAAAATAAATAAATTAATTAATTAATAAATAAAGTTTACTAAATCTGAGAAATGACTTAGCTAGTTTTGTAGTAAGTAGTGCCATTTTAATATTAAATTAATTTAAATTTAAATTTATAAAAAAAAAAAATTGTAATTTACATATACTTTGATATTGAAAAATAATTTTACTTACTAAAGTAATTTTCCTTCTGTTAAAAAGTAATATAGTCTATTAAAACTAACAATTAAAAATATTTTAAAATTTTAAATTTTGTAATTTTGAAATTGTAATTAAAATTGTAGTTAAATTGAATGAATTCTAACCTAAATTTCATTTTAAATAATAATACACGCACTAAAAAGAATAAAAAAAAAAACCTATAGTAAAATAAAATTAATATGAAATGCCATAAGATGTAAGCTTTTGAATGACCCATGTCCTTTTTACTTACATGAGAAACATTATATTACTAGGTTTATATATAAAATAAATAAACGGTTTACTAAATCAGTGAAATTTTTACCATTTTTGCCGTCATAGTCAAATATATATAAAAAAAAAAAAATGTAAATATATACATACTTAAACTTGATGTTAAAATAATCCTACATAATATAATGGATTCTAATACATTTAACTGTTCTTAAAAAAATATAGTAAAAATAAAAATTAAAAAGGTGAATATTTCAAATCGTAGTTAAAAAAAATGTATTACAAAAAAAAAAAAAAAAAAAAAAAATTAAAAAATTTAAAAAAAAAAACGTAAAAAATTTTTTTTTTTTACCGTTAACAATTTTTTTTTTTTAAATCCAGACGACATCCATTCAACTGATATTAGGTTTTCATTGTAAAATACATATAAACCCCGTTTACAAAATTATAGTCCTAATAACTGATACAATGATAAACTGACATAAGCAAAAATTTTAGACACCCCTTGTTCAATTGAAGTAGAATATTCTTAACCATGGAAACGTGATTTTATCTGTGTTTTTTAAAAACCCGGTAATTTTTTAAAAGTTACTCCAAAAAATTGAAGATGAAATGGAACTAATGCTTTTAATTTTTTTTTGAAAAATAAAATTAGACATTTGAAAGCTTCTATTTTTTGAAACATGGTTGGAACTGTGTAAAAAAAACCATATTTTAAATCAATTTTTTATGATATTATTAATGCTCTGTAAATTTACAAAAAATAACTATTTTTTAAAAATAAAATAACACCGGATGTTTTTATCTTAACTGTTCTTTCTTTTATATATATATATATATATATATATATATATATATATATATATATTATCAGGATTTATACCAAAATAAATTAATATATATAATAAAAAAAATAAAAAATAAAACACCAACAATTTCTTTTTTTTTTAGTTCAAGCTACCACCACATATAACTACATTCATGGTTTTATCATTCTCCCACCACCGTTACTAATCATTTCTACCAATCTGCAATTTCTTCCAGTTTACAATAACTATTAGCTAAAAACCTAAATAGCATTGTCTCCAATCCTTTGAAACATTACTATCACATCATATCATATAAACCCGTTATTAAATTAAACACCCATAATATTAAATATAAATCACCATATAAAAAACAATAAGGATTACAATTTTTTACCTGTTACATATACACAGTCACCAAAAAAAAAACAAATAACCAGCTTTAAATATAACAAATAAAATTTTTTTCAAAAATTTAAAAATAAAATATATAAATAATAAATAATAATAATTTTTACCTATCATAATTTTTTTACACAAACCCCACCACACGTATATACATACATGCGAGGAAAATATTTTTCAAAAAAAAAAAAAAAAAAATTTCATAATGACATGGATACATTCACGAGACAATAACGAGACATTTCCGCCACACTTCCAATGTTTAAATTTCAACATTTCAACATACAAATGCGTATGTATAGACATAACACCACCCGTATACATACATGTGTCATAGCCGAAACTGTCTACATATGTTTTTATATATGTATGAGTCCCGACGGACGACCAAGTATATATATGTGTCTGCATACATCGATGTTTGCGTTAGTACGATGAATGACAAAACGACGAAATTTCCCCACCACTTCCACAATAACACCAATACACGCAATCTACATAAACCCAAATTTTTAAAACATTAATCAGTTTGTCTGACGATCGCAAAAGCGTGAAACCCAGGGTCACAAACTCACATCTATCCAACCAAATATGTTAGCTCTATCTCTGATATTGAGCGCTTTCTAATAATCGATTGCAAATATATATATAATATATAAATAATTATACATATATATATATTTATTTTATTTATATTCACTTTTCACACACACACACACACACATATATATATATATATATATATATATATATATATATATATATATATATATAAGAATATGATAAAAAAAAACTCGGACGTTGGTATCCGAGGAAAAAAATGAAATACCGACAAATATCTGAATTTTTAATGGAAAACAAATCGCCCAATTCCAAAAAAAAAAACAAGCGAGTAATATATATATATATATATATATATATATATATATATATATATATATATATATATATATATGTATGTATGTATTCAGTTGGATGGATATTAGTTTATTATAATGTTATGCCTTACCTTATTACAAATACACTTATATATAAATAATCAGTTTTTAGGCGCAGTTACACATTCATGTATTTCAACAAATATATATATATATATATATATATATATATATATATATATATATATATATAATTGTCATTCTATTTTCGGTGTCGAGACTCTTCTTTTTACATATGTAGCAATGCCCTCTTAACACGGAAAAGGTGTTCTGTCAGTTTTTGTAATCGGATCTCTAAAGGACACAATATTATGCCTTGGACTATCACCTGGTTAGGTTTCAAAGCAGCATGGCCGGAATGTGGATGATTTGCCACTATGAACACAGGATATCAGGTTTACCATGTTTTTTTTTACGGTACATCAACACCTCAATGGGTTATTTAATGCCGACAAACTTTTTATTACTGGTAATCTTTCTTTTTACCAAAAATGAATTGCTGGGGCGTAGCAAATTCAAAATGAAAAAGCCAAGTTCAGAATGGGACGTAACAAATTCAAAATGAAATAGCCAAGTTCAGAATGGGACGTAACAAATTCAAAATGAAATAGCCAAGTTCAGAATGGGACGTAACAAATTCAAAATGAAATAGCCAAGTTCAGAATGGGACGCAGCAAATTCAAAATAAAAATACGCAAGTTTGATTTGGAACGAAGCAAATTCATAAGTAAGTTTGAATTGGGACTAAGCAGAATCATTATTGAAAAATATATCGAAATTACCTGCGCATTTCAATAAACTAATATCATGGATTAAAAAATCAACTGAGCGGTAAATCAGATAATTAAAAATCGGAGCGCAGCGTTGCGTAGATCTTACTATGAATTCCTTGCAAAGAGGCTATTTTTGAACGGATAAATTTGTGTCAATATTAGAGTTTCTGGCACTTTCATTGGTAAGCCAATCAAAAGAAAGAAAGAAAGGAATGGATAGACTGTATATAGTTTTTAAAAAGAGAGAATAAGAGAGAGTCATTCAAAATGAAATGATTTGTAAGTCAACAGGGCAAATCTCGAAAGGTCTAAGAAAAAGCAGCAATACTGAATGCATATATCAAAACAGTATTTGAAAAAAAGATAGGTATAATGAGAGATTTTAAGCGCTGAATGTTGACATCCAAAAGACACACCTTTCATGAACTTACTTGATTGCTCCTAGAAGATAAAACATTTCAATAGTAAATTTTAGTTGAACATTATTATTTTATCATGAAAATATTTAAAGTCTTTTTAACATTATTATTTTATCATTAAAATATTTAAAGTCTTTTTAGCAAAACAATTGCTTATTCCCAAATTGAATTTGTCTAATCCATTTTGAATTTGGCTATTTCATTATGAACTTGCTTAGTCTCAAAATGACTTTGATTGGTTGTAAATTGAACTTGAAACTTTGAACATAGTAAGACATTTCGTCTCTGAACGCAAAGATTCCGCGATATCGAACAAGAAAAAAGATTGGAGACCAACAAACGCCGACCCTCGTGTAATGAAGGGTATGCAACAGATGTTTAAGAAAAATGAGAGCAAAAAAGTCATCAGAAAGATTTTAAATTTCAGTGACATGTACCGAGGAAAGCAGACGTGGCGATTTTGATACTCATATGAGATATTGAAGACTAGAGGGAAAGGAGGAAAAATACGATTAATCTGTTTGTGTAGATCGATGGTATTAGAAAATCCGACAAGAAAGTTGGGGAGAGGAATGATCACATACGTCTTGGAGGGTGACGGTATGTTATGGGGTCCACATCTTTTTTCATACAAGTGGACTCGACCAGTATGTACTTGTACTGCTGTCGGTGAACACCCGGGAGAGATACACTGATAGAGTGATACAGTGAACAGTGAAAGAGTGAGAGTGTGAGGTAACCGCTTTGTAGGAGTCACAGTTGCGAGCACATAGACTCAGAAGGAAGTCCTACTTCGATACTGAATTTCCCAGACTGTATATATATTATTATTGCTACTAACCGCATTTCTGGATCTACTAACCGTATTACTAATTGTATTATTACGTCAATAGATTTATTTGTTATATTTCTTTCCTGCGTTTGTCATTCATTTGAGACTGGATTTCGTCCCGGAATCCACAACACTGTATATTATTTTTTCTTTTTTATTTATTTTTTAAATAATTTTTAAAATAATTTATGCTCCAATTTATATGCGGTCTCATCAATTTTCACATATTTAAAAGAAAACTAAGACACTTCGACGTAGGAGTAATTTTCTAAGCGGAACTTAGATGTGTGGCACAAGGCACCTAGTGAGAATCGAACTCACTTTTGAGTCGTAAATGATCTAGCCAAAGAAGCTTACTAACCATTACACCACGCCCAGGTGTCCCGCCTCGATAGGAAGCTTGCCTCGCTATATCTGTTACCACTGAATAATGTGTTTGTCTTTCACTTAGTGCTCCATACTTTCGGCCTTGTGCCACATCTAAGCTGAGCTTGGAAAACCAAGTCACATTGACGTACTGTAATGTTTAGCAAGCTTCTCTCGGTAAAACAGCCACGAGTGAATAGTGAGTTCGATCCTCGCGGGGGGCACAACACTTTCGGCCTTGTGCCACATCTCATCTACTCTTATAAAACCCCTAGACACTTCGACGTAGTGTCATGTTTAGCAAGCTTGTCTCGCAATATCAGCTCTGACGGAATAGTGACTTCGAACTTCACTGGTTGTCTCATTCTTTCGGCCTTGTGCCACACCTATGCTACCCCTAGGAAATCACAGGGCACTTCTACATGGTGTAATGGTTAGCAAACTTGTCTTGGTTAGATTAATTGCGTAGTGCCCTAAACTTTAGGTCTTGTGCCTCATTCAAAATACGCTTTGTAAATCAAGGGCATTTGCATATGGTGTAATGATTTTATTCTTGTCCGTTAGATAAATTATCAGTTAGATCGGTCCTCACTGGGTACTCAACACTTTCAGCCTTGTGCTACATCTAACTCGGCTTAGAAAATGATTTTAGTCGCTTCGACTTCGTGCAATGGTTAGTGTTAAGGGGTTCTCCCCTTTTTACACAAATGGACTCACCCAGGGTATACATATACTACTGCTAGTGAATACCCGAGAGACGAACGAGCAAGAGTCACAGTGAGCAAGCACGTAGACTCAGTAAGAAGTCATACGGTGATACGTCGATACCAAAGACAGTATACATATTTTGCTACTACCCCGCATTCCTAAAACTACTAAACTGCATTACCAGACGGCTGGCAATGAGGAGAGAAAAGGCGTCTACCACTTTTGATACCTGTATCCGTTTGACAAGTGGCCGTTTTATTACCCACTAGCTTCAATTGTGAACCTAGTTTTATTTAAAGATCAAAGAAATTGCCAAATGCACCATCGTTGGTTCTTTTAAAAGATGCGAAATAATTGCAACGATTTTAAAGGTCTATTTTTACTGACTTTGATACGCATTCTAAAATGTCCACGTAGACAGCACTCTATTGCATTCGGTTCAAAAATAGTTGCGTCCTAAACAAATGCGTACCACACAACTACATCCCTGAGCATTTCCGTCCATGGACATTTCTGTCCCTGGATAATTGCGTACTTCTGATAATTTTTTTGTGAGTGGGCATAAAAATAATTAAGAAGACAGAAGATAACGATTGACATTGCATTTCAATTTTAGAAGATCAAATTGAGAATATGAGAAAAAGAAAAGACTATTAATGAGAGAGGACAATAAAAGAACAAGAATTAAGAAGACAGAAGATTACGATTGACATTGCATTTAAATATTTGAAGATCAAATTGAGAAAATGAGAAAAAGAAATCACTATTAAGGAGAGAGGACAATAAAAGAACAAGAATTAAGAAGACAGAAGATAACGATTGACATTGCATTTAAATTTTAGAAGATCAAATTAAAATTGAAAAAGAAGATCAAATTAAAAAAAACAAAAAAAGAAAAAGAAAAACACTAAATTAAGGAGAAGAGGACAATAAAAGAATAAGAATTAAGAAGACAGAAGATAACGATTGACATTGTATTTAAATTATTGAAGATCAAATTGAGAAAATGAGAAAAAGAAAACACTAATAAGGAGAGAGGACAATAAAAGAACAAAAATTAAGAAGACAGAAGATAACGATTGACATTGCATTTAAATTCTAGAACTGTTTCAAATTGAGAATATAAAAAAAAAAACTATTAAGGAGAGAGGACAATAAAAAAAACAAGAATTAAGAAGACAGAAGATAACGATTGACATTGCATTTAAACATTTTGAAGGTCAAATTGAAAATATTTGATGAAATAAAAAAAAACACTATTAAGGAGAGAGGACAATAAAAGAACAAGAATTAAGAAGACAGAAGATAACGATTGACATTGCATTTAAATTTTAGAAGATCAAATTGAGAATATGAGAAAAAGAAAACACTATTAAGGAGAGAGGACAATAAAAGAACAAGAATTAAGAAGACAGAAGATAACGATTGACATTGCATTTAAATTTTAGAAGATCAAATTGAGAATATGAGAAAAAGAAAACACTATTAAGGAGAGAGGACAATAAAAAAAAAAAAAAGAAAAAGATAAGACAGAAGATAACGATTGACATTGCATTTAAACTTCACTAATAAGGGAGAGGTCAAATTGAAGAATATGAGAAAAATTCTAGAAAACACTATTAAGGAGAGAGGACAATAAAAGAACAAGAATTAAGAAGACAGAAGATAACGATTGACATTTGCATTTAAATTGAGAATAGAAAAAAAATCAAATTTAGAATATGAAAAACAGAAAAAAAAACTATTAATTGACATTGCATTCCAATTTGAGAGGACAGTAAAAAGAACAAGAATTAAGAAGACAAAAAAGATAACGAATTACATTGATTGATTGCATTTAAAAAAAAGGTCAAATTAGAAGATCAAATTGAGAATATGAAAAAGAACAAAAAAAAAAAACATAACGATTGCTTTTTTCAGGACAAGAAAAATCAAAAATGAGAAAAAAAAACAAGAATTAAGAAGACAGAAGATAACGATTGACATTGCATTTAAATTCTAGAAGATCAAATTGAGAAATATGAAGAAAAAAAAAAACACTATTAAGGAGAGAGGACAATAAAAGAACAAGAATTAAGAAGACAGAAGATAACGATTGACATTGTTTTTAAATTTTAGAAGATCAAATTGAGAAAATGATTGACACTGCATTTAAATATTTCAAGATGAAATTAACAATATGAGTAAAAGAAAACAGAATTAAGGAGAGAGAACAATAAAGGAACAAGTATAAAGAAGACGCACGACAGCCATTGACGTTGCATTTAAATTTTGGAGATCGAAGCTCGAAGAGATTTCCACAAACGAGAAGTGCGATATAGTTACTAAATAATATTAAAAGACAATATCATTCTAGGACAGTTGCGTACGGGACATTTTCCTCCCAGACAAATGGGTACCATAAAATTGCGTCGCTGGACATTTGCGTCCTTTGGATAATCGCATACCTTTGATAATCTTTGAAGCATTCAAAGGTTACTGCCATAAATTTTGAAAAAAAAAACATAGGTAGTAATCCTTAATTTTTAAAAAGGGAATAAAAAGGAATAAAATAAAAATAATAAAAGTTTATTTTTGTGTAAAATGCAATGACAGATTAACAGTGTTGCAAGATCATATTTTTTAGTTTTTAGGGCACCTTGACGTGTTGTGATGGTTAGGAAACTTGTCTGATGACATCAATTATCAGTAGTGAGTTTGATCGTAACTGGGTGCTCCATAATTTCAGCCTTGTGTCATATCTCAGCTGCGCTTAGAAAATCACCATATTGAAAAACAGCTGGCAATAAGAGAAAATGCGTCTGGCACTTTTGGACAACCTGTATCAGTTTGAATTAATCACCGAATGACAAATGTCCTTTTCGTGACAGACTAGCTTCAATTGAGGAGCCAGTTTTATTTAAAGATCACAGAAATTGCCTACTGCACCATCGGTGGATGTTTTAAAACAATGCTAACTAATTGCAACGATTTTAAAGGTCTATTTTATATGCCCTTGATACAGAACGCATTCTAAAATGTACGTAGCCAGCACTGTGTTGCATTCGACCTTCAACTTCAAATCTAAATTGGCTGTTACTGGCAATTGTAATTATTTCTGCTTCTGACTAAAAAAATGAAAACTATAAAATGGGAGAATCCCTGCAATCGCTGTTAGAACAGATCTCAGCTCGTTTTACGAACATATCATCTGCGATATCTTGTTACTACCAACAAACTTGATAACACTCCGATAATCTGACAATGCCTAAAATACTCTGTACTACTTCAATGGCCGCGGACGTGCTGAGATCTGCAATCGTATGTTGATGGCCGCTGCCGGCGTCCCATACACTGATAAGAGGTTCGAATTCAACGAATGGGACAAATACAGGAATGGTAAGATATTTCTTTACTTTTTGTTTAATACATTGTTTGCAAAATTTGTTTAAAAGACAAATAGCTATTTAAGATTACAAAATTCCGTGTTCAGTTAAGCAACCTAATAAAACCAATTGATTGGTTTATTAAAACGGAAATGATGACAAACTTGACTTGATGCAGACAAGATTTAATTCGTGAATAACATTTCAGAGTTCAGAGTTCAGTCGATGTTAGGAATAATACTGTGGAAATAGACTTTAGAAGGAACGGGAAACCTAATCGTAAACAGGAAACAAGTGATAAATATCTACTCCTGTTCAAAAGACTGGGGAGAAGCGTGAACCGGACGATGGATGGCCTAACGTTTATCGCTGGGAAAATTGGAATCGTCGATCTGAGTTCGATTCCCTGCCCAGTATGTATCGTTTACTTTCGAAAAAAAAAATCCCTTGGAAAAGCGGAAACTTCACCCCCAAGTTATGGATTAAATATTACGGTAGACTAGATTACAAGATTTCTGGTCTCGGTTAGGATGAGTAATAAAACCAATTGATTGGTACGTTGAAACGGAAATTTGTGAGTTAGTCTGTTCCTCTCAGATGTGTTCACCAGATCGAACTGCACTATACTTGGAATGTTTTTATACCTCTGTTCGCACAAAACAAGGCCAAAGAGCCACTCGAAGTAGATGGTTACTGTGTAGTATCGTATGAGTATAAGAAAGGTAAAAAAAAAAAGTTCTGGCTATGCAGGAACGACAATGGCGAACTTTGGATTTGAAGCTGACAAGATTTAATTCGTGAATAACATTTTAGAATTCAGTTGATTTTAGAAGTAATAGTGTGTGGATATAGACTTTAGAAGAAACCGGAAATCCAAACCTAAACAGGAAACAAGGGATAAACCTCTACTCCTGTTCAAAAGAAGTGTGGAAAAGGGAACCGGAAGATGGATAAGCTAATGTTTGTCGGTGGAAAAATTGGAATCGTCGATCTGAGTTCGATTCCCAGCCCAGTCAGTAGCGTTCACTTTCGAAAAAATCCCCTGGAAAAAGCGGAATCTTCATCCCCAAGTAATGGGTTAAATATTAGGGTAGACTAGGCTCTCTAGATTTGAGAAGCATCTATTTTAAGAGAAAGACCTAAACCGCTCAGAAGAAAACTCTACCAAGACCCGCCATTCATTCTTGTACTCTGTACAGCTTCAATGGCCGCGGACGTGCCGAGATCTGCCGTATGTTAATGGCTGCTGTCGGCGTTCCAAACACCAACAAAAGGTTCAAATTCAATGAGGGAGACAAATTTAGGAATGCTTAGAATAAATATATTTTTGTTTTGTCTTAATAGATATTTATTTTCCGAAGTATTACTCACTAATTTCAAGGAAAGTGCTCGGAAGAACTATATTCATCGATCTCCAGGTCCTTTTATTAAGAAAATTTCTCAATAATTTTCATGGAGGTGTCTGTCACAGATTGTACTACTATGTCAATAATCATACACTTCCTGAATTCCTTGTCTTTTATGATAATATCATGTCTGTTGTTTTTTTCCGTTTTAATTGGCATGTCCCAGAGGATAGTTACATCGTTATTTTAGGTAACTGTGTCGAGATGGTGGTCATACCATCTCTGAATGGTTTCGATTTTGTGCTTCTTGCATATCATCCAGTGCACGTATCTTGCTAATATCTTCCATCACACGTTATTATTATTATTATTATTATTATTATTATTTTTATTTTCTTTGATTTCTGGCGTTTACACATTTCTTTCCGGGTCCCGCCCAGGGACCTAAGGTTAGAAATGGCGTCATGACACTTTCCACTGACAAAAAAAAAAAAAAAATTAAATTACATAGATAAAGCCCTTCGTAAGGTGTGGGCTGTACTTGTCAGAACAATTTTTGTATCTCCTTGAGGCATGGACTTCCAGGAATCCCTTCAATTAGTCTACTGCAATCTTTTCCAACCAGTCCTAGGGCTCCAACTACAACAGGGATTGTTGATGTTCCCATATGCCACATTTTCGAGATTTCTATTTCAAGGTCCTTGTATTTTGACAATTTTTTTGAATATCTTCAAAGATACATTGCAGTCAGCAGGGACTGCCATATCAATAAGGAGGCACCGTTTTTTGTTTGTGGTCTTTAATAACAATATCTGGCCGGTTGGCCTTTGATTGTTCTGTCAGTGTGTATTGTGTAGTCCCATAGAATTGTAACAGGTCCTATCTCCGTAACCGGGTCTGGGTGGTGTTCATACCAGTTTCTTTCAGTTTTCTTCCCGTAGAAGTTGCAGATTTTCCAGTGCAGATATTGGCCCACCACTCTGTCATGTCGGGTTTTATATTCAGTGGGTGCCAACACCTTACAACCCTGATACAAGATGATCAATCGTTTATTGGATATTTATCACAGAATCTGCATTTCAGCCTGACACAATATTTTAGTATATGTTCATTACCGAACCTTTTATTATTATTATTATTATTATTAAATTCTGATATTAATTTAACAACTTAACATTTTCAAATTTTATGTTCATTTGATAATTTGAGGAAGGTTTTTCATCCAATTCTATAATTTGAAATTACAAAAACAGAGATTGCGGAGGATTTTGTCAAAATATAGATCATTTTAATATTTCTATCAAAATATCTTGTTGACAGTTTTCCGATGGCAATTAATTTAATCTTCTGATCCAACATTTCCAGTTCAATCGGTGAAAAGACTGGTTGACTTCATTCAATAAATCAAAATCTAAATTTTATAAAGTTTTAAAAAAAAAGGCAATTTAAACACCAGAACTTTGTTCATCAATCCGAATACTAAATTCATACTGTCAAAGACTATATTTACCTCGAGCACCTGCTGTGACTAAAGCTCTGTCTCTCTCTGTCTCTCTGTCTCTATCTCAAATGGAGCCAGTATAAAAAAATTGACAACCTTAAATCCCAGAAATTTTACATACATAAGTTCCTTTGTAATATATGAATTCACTTTTGAGTACAATTTTTATTTTTTTTAATATTTGTGCTGATTTTTTCCTCACCACCTGATTATATTTTGATATAATATCTCATCTTTAATTCTCTCTGAAGTCTGACGTCCCCACCTCAGGTGCATCGAGATTTAACTTTCTCTTTAACTATTCTCTCTTTCTCGATATGTTTTTCTCTCTCACATTCTCTCTAAATATTGTCTATTGTTTATTTGTTATCAATTTTTATTCATTTCAGTGACATCCCCCTTTTTATATAAACTCCCACAAAAAAAAAAAAAAGATTCTCATATATGTTCTGAGAATGAAGTATCCTTTTTTTTTATCCACCCCAAATCTACGCATCCTAATTTCCCCAAATAGATCAGACCAAGGATGGATTATTTACACAATTTTGCCTGGAAATTTTATCCTTTTTCATGAGGTAATGAATGACGATAATATCCCCTTAAATGTTTTATAACAGAAAAATGTCACCATTTTAGATAGCTTTATACGTCTATTACTTATGTCCAATGTTCAAAGTTGATTTTGTATAAGAACGGAATAGAATCGTTTGATATTTTGCCGTCCTGAATGACGATATCCTCTATAATATTGCCGTTTGTATAAGACGATAAAAGATGGTCCGACAGCAAGGCTTTGATCAGGAGGTTTTGAGAGCGTTGGAAAATATTTCTTAATTTTACATTCCCAGGAGGTTTGTGGCTCGGGGTGATCTTTCTTTTTAGTTCTGCCAACTCTCTCTAAAAAAATCTCTTTTTCTAGGGTCAAAATACTATGGAATAATAAAAAATAGAATTTAAAACAATAGATTCAAATTTTTAAAAAAATTATTACCAGCAATAATTTTTTAAGGAAAAAATTATTAACAGCAATACTTTTTAACAAAAAAAATATTACCAGCTATACAAACAGCTATATATATTTGATAAAAAAGATTACCGACTATACATTTTTGTGGAAAATATTACCAGTAATAGATTTTAGAAGACAAAATATTCCCAGAAACAGATTTTTAAAGAAAAAATATTGCCAGCAATTCATTTTTGGGAAAAAAGAAATATTGCCAGCAATAAGAATCTTGTTGGCATTTATAATAAAAATTGTATATTTGATATATGCCGTAAAACAAAATATTTGGATTATAAAAAAAAACCGTCGTTACTCACATATTCGATTCATGATATCCTCAGCATCTTTTTGTTGAACCACATCCTGTTGCTTCAAGTCTCTTCCTCTTCTTTGAGGAGATTCTTTTTAACAAAATATATTACCAGCAATACAAATAGCTATATATTTTTGGGGAAAAAAATATTACCGGATATACATTACATTCTCTTTACCTTCACTTGAATCTTTGCTCCATAACACCAAAAAAAATAAATCAACTATTCAATATCTGTATTCCATAGATGAGAATTAAGTTCCATTCAAACAGCTTCTTCCAGAGATCCGCTTCTTTAAAAAATCGAAACTCTAAAGGATGTTTCCCTATGATAAGAATCGTAAATTAAATGCTATTTTAAATCTTTTGATTCATATCCATTCAAACTAGCTCTTTAATATTTCATTTTAAACGATATTTTAATGGAAATTTCTCTAGATTTGAGAGGTATTCTATTCTAAAGAGGGACAAGTATAATTCAAAACAAATTATTACTTCAATGACAACTGCACAGGACTTAGGAAATTACATTTCAAAGCACAAACTTCCAAAACACATCTTTGCAAACAAAATTATTTTTTTTGAATGTTATCGCAATTTTGAAATATATATATATATATATATATAATATATTTTTTAAAAACCATATTTGAAAGTCTTTTTTTCTTTTTGCAAGAACAATGTGTATACATGTGTTTTTTTTTCAATTCTTTAGTAAAGCATTTAGTTTTGATAATAATTATCTCAGTAATTTTCAAGTGACTAAGAACTTCTCCAAAAAAATATAAAAAGTAAAAAAACTTTAGAACCGATATGGAGTTTAGAAACGGTCTGTTATCAAATTCCATCTTCAAAAAATTAAATTGTCTTCAATAATCGAAAAAGTTACCATGCAAAACTATACTCTGTACTACTTGCCTTCTGGATGCCGAAAAGGTCAAGATGTTGAAATATATACTAAAAGTTACAACGACAAGGTTTCAAATTTCAACGAATGGGACAAATGTAGCAATGTATTTTTTTTTCTTTTACCTTAATAGATATTTATTTTCGAAATTAGTATTGTTTTTTTATGGATGTTTTATTTTTATATTATTTTTTTTTTTAGGAAATACATTACGGTTATTTAAAAAAATCCTATCAGTACAAACGATATTTATTCATAATTTTATATATTTATATTTTTATTTATAAAAAAGAAAAACTATTATAAAAACTAAAAAAAAAATAGATACAATTACGATTGAAAATTAATTTTCCGATTAATCTTAATTTTACATTCTTATTTAATCATTGTATAATTTAATTAATCATTATATAATTTAATTAATTTTTGAATAAAAAGTAAATATGATGAAAAAAAAATTGGAAATTCCCCGATTCATAGTTAAAATTTTTGACCTTAGAAACTTTAAATAAATAATTGTTAATAAAAAATCATAAATATGGGGGCGTTATTAAAGAAGTAAGGGATACAAATTTTTTTGAAACTGACAGCTTTTTGAGAAAGGCATTGAACACATCTATCTTCCCTTCTTTCTTTCATTTTATCACAGAAATAATAAATAGCATATATAAATATGTGTTTGTATATGTGTCTTTTACGTGGTCAAATGTGAAATGATTTATGATTTTAAAAGGGCGTAATGGTCGTTGAAATAATTTAACTATGTAAAGTGGGATTGTATTTTGAATTATAATATAAAGATCAAAAAAAAGTTTTAATTCTATAAAATACTTACAATAATTTATAATACTAAAAGTACTTATAATACATTTAATACTATAGAAAGGCTTCTTCTTTTTATATCTGCCGTGTCCATTAAGAAGATTTGGCGATTATTGCTCTCCACAACGTCCTGTTCTTTGTAGCTCTTAATAAGTTTCATCAGTTTGGGATCTCGACCAAACCCTCCTCCGCCATCTATTCGTTCAAACACGACAGATAGTTTGGGCGTTGCTTTTCTTCCTCCTTCTTTGCTTCAATGTGTCCTGTGAGTATCACATTTTCCGAGCCCTCTTTCCTCATTATGTGACGCAGACATTTCAATTGTCATTTCCTGATGTTAAGGATAAGTGTCATTTTGGCTCAAAATGTCTATAGAACTCCGCCGTTTCTCACATGTTCGATCCATGGTATTCCCAGCATCCTTCTGTAGAACCACATTTTAAAGTTTAAGTTTATTGTCTATCCTTCGTCTGGGATGAGATGTAATCGTTTTAATTGTAATTAATGCTGACAGTTAACACTGAGATAATTCATTAATACAAAACTCATTTAGTCTGTGATGAAAAAATTTTTAAAAAAGACATAAAAAATTATCTTTAAAAAGTTTAAAAGAATTAAGCTTTGTCTGATTAAATTTTTTTAATGTAATTAATGATAAATTGCTAACCGTAAAAATTTCAACACACATCGTGCAATATATATATATATATATATATATATATATATATATATATATATATATATTATATATATATATATGGAAAAGAAAGAATACAAATATGAAAATCATATTAATAAACCTAGTAAAATATAGCCTGTTCCAAATCGTCTACGAAAAGTGGTTCAAAATTATTTCCTAAACTGGTTCCAAAATGATTTGAAGATTTTGGAATCAATCTCTATAGTTGATGAAACATTTATCTTTTTGTCGGCAGAAGGACATTATGAAGTCCCTTAATTTGTTGGGTTTTTTATTTTAACTGTTTCTAATTGCAAATTTTTACGCGATTCCCCTCCCCTCGTTATTTAAGTATATATACTTATATGTTATTGATTAGTGCGTGTTTTCCTCCTTTTTTTTTTATTTTCATTTTCATTGTTAATTCTTTTGTTTAATTTATCAATTTTTCCAATAAATTTTCTCCTGATGAGATGTTGGACGAAAAGGTATGCATAGGGACTATTACCATTAATAAATTGTTTGTTTTAAAACAAAACACACACACACACACACACACACATATATATATATATATATATATATATATATATATATATATATATATATTATATATATATATATATATATATATATGCCTCGTGAAAAGAGGTTGTATATAACCATTATTTTCTAATATATGATATATGTATTTATATATATCGAACCCGAATGAAGATGATAGATTTTTTACAAGTTTTGATATATATATATATATATATATATATATATATATATATATATATATATATATATATATATATATATATATAACTATACTCGTTTCGAAAAACCCTCGAATTTTGATTTGCCAATAATCAAATCAATCTCGAGGGAAAAAAAGTTTTAAAAAAAAGAAAGAGCTAGAAACATGAAAGTCTGTCGAAAAAAATCGCACAGATACAGGTTCAAAGCCCAAAGAAAAAACCCCGACACGAGTAAACAACTAACTAAGAAAAGAGTTCAATACAACCGTAGAGCAGACCTAGATAAATCTAGTGAGCCAGAGAAACCTACCTACCCTAAGCGGATCGTCAGGGAAATAATATATATATATATATATATATATATATATATATATCTCATATTTGTTATAATTTAATAAGTCTTAGAATCTTCAGTGCCATCCGTTCAGAATTTGTTTTATTCTTATTTAAAAATATAACCCTGACTTCTTTTTCCTATAAGATTCTTTGTGAATTACGTCCATTTCTTTCTTTCCAGACATGCCCACTATGTGCGTGCCAGTCTTGGAGATGGACGGTGGCATGAAGATGCCCGAGACCATGGCCATAGCTCGGTATCTGGCCAAAGAACATGGTAAGTATTTTTCGGCACATTTACAATTCAAAGCACATACAAGACTTCAAAATTGATTTCTGTGATGTTTTCAAGAAATAACCACAATGTCAAAGGTTACTTCCAAAAGTTTCAACGATATTGTTTTATAATTAGGTTTTTATGGCAAGAACAACTTGGACATGTTCAGATGTGACTACATTGCTGACTGTTTCTATGAAATCATGCACGATTACATGAGGTACTACCACTGGAAGAACGGACGCTTCAGGGTGAGTCAGTTATTTCGAATCTGTTCAACATTTCATTTATACATCTTTCAACACACTGTCTATAAAAATGAATAAGCAAAGAGGCTATAGTGAATGGATCATTAAGGTTAAAAGACATTACCTAAGACGAGTGTCGAATGCTTTGTAAATAATGACTGCTTCTATGAAATCATACACGATTACATGAGGTACTTCCAATGGAAGTACATTATTTAAGGATGAGTCAGTTATTTCAAATCTGCACATTTCATATCAACACACTGTCTATAGAAATGGATAAGCAAAGAGCCTATAGTAAAATGAGCAGTAAGACTAAATACCATTAGCTAAGACGTGTGGTACAGATACTTATATATATATATATATATATATATATATATAGATACACCTAGTGAGCCAGACAAACCTAGCTAGGTTTCACCTAAACGGATCGTCAGGGAAAGTTTGGAAAGGTCTGCTCTACGGTTGTATTGAGCTCTTTTGTTAGTTAGTTGTTACTCGTATCGGGGTTTTTTCTTTGGGCTTCAGACCTGCATCTGTGCGATTTTTTTTTTTGTCGGCAGAAGTTCATGTTTGTAGCTCTTTTTTTTAAAACCTTTTTTTTCCCTCGAGATTGATTTGATTAGCAAATCAAAAATAAATAGATTGAAAAACGAGTCTAGTTTATATATATTTATATATATATATATATATATATATATAGCAGCCTCTGAGTGTTGACTTCAGAGGCTATACTAAATGATCAGTAAGATTAAATACCATTAGCTAAGGCGTGTGGTACAGATATTACTTTATATATATATATATATATATATATATATATATATATATATGACAGCTGCCTCTGAGTATTGACTTCAATGTTCACTTTTATATTTATATTTACGCTCTATCTCTGATATTGAGCACTTTATCCCATAAATATAGCACACCTTAAAACTATATATATATATATATTTATACGTCGTCTGCTTCACCACAGTTTTCTAAAACAAACCTCGAATATATATATATATATATATATATATATATATATATATATATATTGATAAAAATGTTTATTACCCTACGCCGATAATAGGACTTGGAGTTTCATGTTTAATGCAATCTTCTAACATCACCAAATGATATAGGCAATATTAAATATAATAACAGCATTGCCTTCTCTTATTTTTTTTTATGGAAAATAAAAAGCAAGAATAGAAACCCAACTATCATCTGGGATTATGTCACGAAAATTAAACCCTTCAGCCGTAAATGTGATATGCCTTTCTGAGAAGTTAATGAACCTAAAATATACTAATTTGAAAAGAAGTGAATTAATGAGCACTTGCATACATAGAAATAAATTATTACTCAAGGACATTAACCCAGATTTTATTTTTACTATATCACCATTATTCTTTTTAGTATTACTATTATCATTATAGATTTTATTACTATTATACTAATATTATCATTGCTTTTATTATCATTTTATCACTGCAAATATTTTTATTAATATTTTTTTTTAATTTTATCACTGTTACTATTTTTCGCAAAAAAGTGTTACCCTCTTGATTTTCAAAATTATATTTACAACATCGTCCATAAATGTCTTTTTTCAACCATTAGAATTTCTAATTTCATTTTCAATTTTAAGTGTAAATTGGAGCCTAAACTTCAACTGAAAATTGGATTATAGCGCAATTTAATATTTAACGACAGTAATAACCGAACAAAACAGCACAACGGACTCGCGAGACCCCAAAATATTAAGCAAAGCTATAAACAACTTGCAATACCTGAAGATTACATTAGGCAGGAATCTCGGATTTGTACTATTAGCGTGGGATAGTATATATTTTTCATTAATAGTTCTGTTATTTAGCACTAAGCACTGTTTCTCTTGCACTATAGGATATATAGGTATTTGTATGTGAACACTTACCTGTTCATTTATTTATATTTATTCATTTGATTATATATATATATATATTATGAAATGGACAAAGTCCGACAATTATTTTAAGACATTTTTATGTTTAACATTCTTTTTACAGCATTTACTTAAATATTCGTATCTATAAAAAGAATGTTAAACATAAAAATGTCATAAATAATTGTCGGACTTTTCATAATGTGACGTCATTTGTTTACATTTGGATACGCCATGAGAGTTTTATGGATGTTTGAAGGTTAAAAGCAGTTAATTCGACCTTGCTAACCGATCGATCCTGTGGCTCAATCGGTAAAAGCACGCCAGGCTATATGACGGTTGCGTATAGGATGCAGGTTCGAATCCTGTCAAAGGACGAATATTTTCTATGAAAATTTCTCGGACATTCAGGCCGGTAAATGTTATTTAATACTGTTTATTATAATCAGAGAATTTACTTAAATAGTTGTATCTATAAAAAAGAACGTTAAACATAAAAATGTCTTTAATATATATATATATATATATATATATATATAATCAAATGAATAAATATAAATAAATGAACAGTTAAGTGTTCACATACAAATACCTATATATCATATAGTGCAAGAGAAACAGTGCTTAGTGCTAAATAACAGAACTATTAATAAAAAATATATACTATCCCACTATATTGACCACTAAGTTTATCAATATATATATAATCACACCAGGAAACAGTAGTATTAAAAAGTGCTCAATACACACGCGAAAAAGTGATTAAAAGTAAAAATAACATGTAGAATTTTCAACATCAGCAAATCAATTGAATCTGTTAACTTGGTTTCAACCTTACGGTCTCTTCAGGCGATTTTTATCAAATGTCCTCTTAACGCTTTATTTTTTTTTTTGTTTATTTATTTTTGAAAATAATAATGTAACATTCTTTATTTTTTATTTTATTTGCTTTTTTTAATTAAAAAAAATAGCGTTAAGTGGTCATTTGATAAAAAAAAATGCTCGAAGGATACCGTAACGGATTCAACTGACCTTCTTAGTTTTGAAGTTTTTAAGGCTCAGACACTAATACTGCATGGTTATAATTTATTTCATCGTGATCCAATTCATCAGGCCTACAATTTCTACCTGGATTCTATCCTCTTATGATTTTTTTAATATATATATATATATATATATATATATATATATATATATATATATATATATATATATATATATTAGTAATTCTATTGTTATATTTTTTCGGCAGTTTGGCAACGACGGAATGACTGGCACCGACATGGGAAATACTGGTGAAATGAACAACTTTGACGTGAGTCTGATTTACACCCATTTCTACTTCCTTCTACATAGGTGGAATCAGGATGCTTTACCGATTAATTTACAAATTCATTTTATCTTTTCTGCAAGATAATAGTTTCTGTAAATACTTAACTATATTTTGTTAAGCATTTAAAAAAAATGCTGAAATAGACCTTGAAAAAAAAAAACACTCCTTATAAAACTTTACATAGCTTCTCCACATATTCGATTTTTTAAAAACTCATATATATATATATGAGTTTTTAAAAAAAAAAGGAGGCACGGTGGAGCAGTGGTTAGCGGCTTGGACTGAGGAATCGCAGCGCCGAGTTCGAATTCCAGTCGAATCCACTGCATTCACTTACGTGCTAATACCCTTGGATGGCAACTGGAGAAGGACAACTCTGAATTCAAAACCTGCGGAGGGTCGTTTGGGAACCTTGTGGCATGCAGGTTTCTGTATTCGTCCCTCCAAAAAGTGTGGCTGGTCCTGCACAAGGCCTTCACCACTATAAACAAATCTCATGTGCCGGTGTCGGGATGTCGGTTTCATACCTCATACGTCGAACGCGACGGGAGAGTCGATTATATATATATATATATATATATATTATTACACAGGTCAACTTGTATGTATGTGTGTGATACACTTGATTGTTTATTCGATATATGACTTCCGAACATTTAAATATTCGAACTAAAAAGCTAGATAGTTTACTTATTGTAGGGAAGATTCTTTTCTACAATTCAGCATTTAAAATGCCCGAGTGCCACTCAAGGTAGAAGTTTACAGAGTAAGAGGAAAGGATTTTTCTGATGTGTGTGGAAGATAACGGTTAATCCTACATTTGAACAGGTTAACATTGTAGTGATCGGGAAAGCATCCTCTTGGGGGTCAATGGCATGGCAAGGGAATGAGGGTGGTTCGTTACAATGTGAAATGGCGATAGAGCAGTTAAAGTCTTGAGACTTTTGGGCTATGAGGAAGGAGTAGTAAGGTGGAAAATAATTCATGACTCACAAGGACGCGGAGACATTTTTGAATTGTATCGAAACTGGGAAATGAAAGCTGAAAAAATCTTGCCCATATATAACAGTAGGTTCTAGGAGAATTACCCGTCGGCCAAGTGCCCGACAGGCAACTGCCCGATGTTTATATATATTTAAAATATTTATATATTTCTGCTGTTGTTCGAAAAGGAAAGTTATAGATAATTGCTAAATGTTCCATCCCACTTCTCACGGAGAAATATAGAAACACCGGGCTCTTGTCAGTCGGGCAGTTATCCGTCGGGCAGTTGTCCGTTAGGCACTTCGCCGTCAGCACTTATCAGTCGGGCAGTTGTTGTCTTGACCAGGTAGTTGTCTGTCTGGCCCTTATCTGTCGGCAGCTATCCGTCAGGCAGTTGTCCGTTAGCCTCTTGTCAGTCGGGGAGTTCTCACTGTCGGGCATTTTTCCGTCGGTAATTGTCCTAACTGGGCAGTTGTCTGTCTGGCTCTTATCAATCGGGCAGTTATCTGTCGGGCAGTTGTCTGTTAGGCACTTGGCCGTCGGCTTTTGTCAGTCGGTCAGTTGTCAATGTCGGACATTTTTCTGTCGGTAATTGTCCTGACCGTCTACTCTTATCAGTCGGGGAGTTGTCAATGTTGGGCATATTTCCGTCGGTAATTTTCCTGGCCGGACAGTTGTCTGCCTCTTTCTTATCAGTCGGGCAGTTATCCATCAGGTAGTTGTCTGTTAGACACTTGGCCGTCGGCTCTTATCAGTCGGGCAGTTGTTAATGTCGGGCATTTTTCTGTCGATAATTGTCCTGGCCGGGCACTTCTCTGTCTGGCTCTTATCAATCCGTTAAGCATGTGGCCGTTGGCATTTGTCAGTTGCACAGTAGTCTGGACACAGCTCAAAATATTACTGCTACATATGCTCCTGTTCCCCTGCTACATATTTTCAGAGTCTTAATAAAATCCAAAAGAATCTGCAATGTTATTGACCCTGACCTGACGTCTCTGATTCAGTCACTTTTCCGTTGCCATAATGTTGGTTCCATTTGGTTTTTCTATAAATATCTCTATGGTAATTATTCGGTTTCACTCTCCGCTATGGTACTTAAACTTTATGAATTTAAGCGCAGTATTCGACTGGCAACAATTTAAAGTGGAATTGGCTAAAACTGCCCGGTGTTTAAATATATGTAAATTATTTTGCTATTTTTGCTGTCTTTCGAAAGGGAAAGTACCATAGAATAATTACATGAAATAGCATTTTTCCTTGTGTTACACATTGAAAAACACAACTAATTTTTTGAAATGAGAGAGAAAGAAGAATTTTAATTCTTCATTTCTGATCTTAACTGGCAATTGTTTGTCGTACTAAAAACTAAGTTTCAATAGCTTTAAACCTTTGATATATTCTTTATAATTTCGTTGTTTTTCTTTTGTTACAATAATAATAATAATGTTGCGGTAATAATAATAATATTAAGAATAATATGAATAATTCAAATAGTAATAATAATCTTAAATATTGATTAAGAATTCAATGAGTAATAATAAGAAAAATTTTATATTAAACAAACCATTTCTTTTAGAGCCACGCGTAATTTTTCTTTCTCAATCTTGCATTCGACAAATAGTAAACTTCACAATGTCTTCATCTCCAGAAGAAGGAGGAATGGAACGGTTAGATATTATCTATTACTTCCCTTTAGAATGAAAGAAAAAATATCTAAATATTCTACATATATATAATAATAAACCCCCCACCCCCGGGGAACAACTGGACGTGGTGTAATGGTTACAAAGCATGTCTTGCTAGATCAGTTATAACTGAGAATTGAGTTCGATCCTCACTGGGTGCCCCATACTTTCGACCTTTTGTCACATCTAAGCTACGCTTAGAAAATCACTATATATAAACATCGGGCGTTTGTCAGTTGGGTAGTTTGTCGCGTTTGTCCCTATTAGGCAGTTGGTCGCCGGGCTTTTGTCTTTCGGACAGTTGTCCGGATACCATAGCAGTAGCATTCCTCTTTCGACCGTATCTGCCTCCTGTAAAGATAATAGTGGTAGTCAGGTGGAGCGACAGAGGAAACCGGGCATTCTTTCCATGTGACGTCTAAGGTTAGAAAGTCCCAACTGGCACACAAGACAGGAGGCCTCTCAGAAAGAATCCCTATTCATCGCGATTCGTAAATGCTTTGAGTTCCATAAACGAGAGAAGAAACTGTTTTAGGGAAAATGTAAACAAGAAGGAAACTTATAGTATAGAGACAGTGGAGTTTATTAGGGTACCTAATGACAAAGGAAGTCTTGTAAAATCTCACAGGACTGTTTTAAGGCAAATGGGAGAAAAGAAAACAACGCATAATTTTAGTGAGCTTAAGTGAATGGGTGGCGGAATGGGTGCTGGAGAATTAACAGAAAAGACAAAAGTTATTAAGAGCTACAATGTAGAGGAAGTTGTGGAGACCCA
>CAHIKZ030002837.1:435000-497500 GCA_903632075.3 Acanthosepion pharaonis
TTATTGAGATTTCCTACTATTTCTTCGTTTGGTGGGATAAGTGTAGTAAAAATTATGTGTCAGTTATTTTCAAGGAAAGAAGTTTGATAGATATGTCTATTATATTAGAGTGAGATCTTATTTTTTTCTAAATTTTGTTAAGGTCAATTTTATTTGTGCATCAACGATTTGGCGATAGATTGTTTCATGCTAAGCGAAATAATTTTCAAGCTAAACGCATTCATTGATATGTGCCCTGATGATTGCGTCTAGCATGAAAAAGTCTGTCGCCTCTGGGGGTTGACTTCAGTATTCACTTTTGTATTTACATACTCTCTATCTCTTACATTGACCACTTTAGCTCATAAATGTAGCATACCTTAAAACTATATTTCTTTATATATATATATATATATATATATATATATATATATATATTTTTTTATGTTTTTGTTTAATGTCGCTTACTGCTTTAGAGAATAATGTCTACTTACCGTATTTTCTGGCTTACAAGACGCTGTGGCTTGGAAGACGCAGTCTAATATCGGAAAGAAATTTCTAAGAGAAAAATGTCATTTTAAGACAACACATTCTCCATGAGTCCCTTGGCGTCACATTTTGTTTTCATTAATCATTCGTACGATTTTTTTTTGTATTGGCAATGACATATTAGTCAAGAGCAGAAAGACTTCCGCAGCTGCTAGTAAACAAAGTATGTTTAAGTTTGTGGCTCGGCTCCAGGAAGGTTTATAGTCTTGGAAATACTTGTAACAACGAAGCACTTAGATTACATCATACAAAAGGCTGAATTAGATAGATAGCTAACATTATAATATAATGACTCAACATACGTCCCTATCAGACAAGCCAATTAGGTGACCATCCGAGCTTACTTGAGCCAGGGCGTTGCGTATTTTTCAGGCTATTTTTTAGAAAAAAAAGTGCGTCTTGTAAGCCGGAAAATAAAAAGCTTTTATGTTGCTAACGGTTCGTTATTTGAAATACCTAGGTTTGCCTACTACGTTCGTAGGATTGATTTTCGTGACATATTGAGTCAATTGCTTCTTCCACCGCGAGGAAAGTTGGCTCTCTGTGCCGCGCCAGGAAATTTTTCTCCCCTGAATCGATACTCCAAATATACAAAACAACCATTCGCCCTTGCATGGAGAATTTGCTGCCATATATGGGCTGGAGCACCTTCTGCTTACCTCGGAGTTCTTGACAAGATCCAGAGACGGATATGTAATCTAATTGGCCCTGATCTGGCGTCTTGTTTGCAGTCACTCTCTCACAGACGCGCCGTCGCCTCTCTCTGTCTTTTTCTACAAATACTTCCATGGTAACTGCTCTGATGAGCTGCTTTCTCTCTGGTTCCCAGACTCCATGAATTCAAGCGCCCTACGAGGCTGGCATCCCGCTCTCACCCTTACACCGTAGAAACCTTCAAATGTAGCCGTCTCTTCTACTCCAATAGCTTCATACCTCACACCTCTCGCCAGTGGAACACCCTCCCCAATTACTGTTTCCCTGAAAGCTATAATCTCCAACTATTCAAATGTAATGTCAGTCGACATCTCCAATTACCTTGATCTACCCACTATCCTTCTCCTCTTCCTTTCTCTTATCACTCTTATCTGCTCTCGCTCCAAATCTTCCGCAACCCCCTGCATCCTAGTGGCTTCACGCCTTGCTTGGGGCACAATGCTTAAAAAAAAACAACAAAAAAAAAACATTGACTATTATGATCTTCTGTTTCAAAGGCATTTCGATTGAAATTAATTTTAATCATCTCTTGATTCGATTTGATAATTGAACAGTTTAAAAAAACAACTTTTTTCATTGTTTCTTAGGTGACTTGGTGTGACATGATGTGTTACTGTTGCCTGGAAAACCCTTACATGGAAAACCAGTCCCAATTCAGTAATTACCCCAAGATGATGGCCCTGAGGACCAGGGTCGCTGCTCACCCCAAGATTGCCAATTATTTAAAGAACCGTTCCAATACCAACTGGTAGATTATTATGCGACCTGAGACGAAAGCAACCATTGCGAAAAAGAGACCTCAAGCAAGTAACTGATTTCAATGAAAGCCGGTGATCTGGGTGTTGGTAAATAAAATGAAAACATTATTATATCAACTAATATCTAGTTTTGAATAAATCATTATTTAATTATAACTTATTTGTTGTGCTTTTTTTCAACAAGTTCACCCAATGAAAGGCTCAAGAGCAACTCAAGATAGAGGATTACTGTGTGAGGTGAGTTATTTAAACATAAGAACACGAGGAATGGAGTCAAGTTTTAAAAGGATGCAGAGGATAGTTAATGATTGACCGCATGACATATGGAAAAGACACACTCAAGGTAAATGTTTACTACGTAATATTGTAAAGTCATAAAAAGAGTGATACAGGAGGTACTTTTTTTCAAAGACAGAACAGATGCAAAAATTCAATTTTGAACAAAGCCTAATTCTAAAATTATTTAAAATGGATGTAATCTGAATTCTTATCTAAATTTAGACATTTATTTATTTTTTCGAGGCACGATAGAGGTTTTTTTAATGTATAATGATACTGAATGGACATTATTTTTAAAACACTCGATCAATATGGATTAATATACTAGCAATTTTGAGACTGTAAATCTCTATGGACCCATTTTCTGATATTTCTAAAAAAATACGAACGTGAAAAAAATTTAAATTTGCAGGACACGAATTCGCGAGTGATCTATTGCTCTGGACATGTAGACATAGCGCAAGACGATTATGTCACTCAGCATCTAACTGCATTGACCTGTTCTGTTATAAACAGAATAAATACAAAAGGACCACCACCGGCCTTGATACAAGACCATGATGGTTGAAATGAATGTCAGAGCTAACTAACCCGAATAAAAACTAAAAATAACGTCACCATAAAATCTCATATATATATATATATATATATATATATATATATATATATATATATATATATATATATATATATATATATAGATAGAGAGAGACAAAGAGAGAGAGAGCAAATATATATATATATAATAATGTATATTTATATATAAATATTTATTTCGGTAGGATATATATATATATATATATATATATATATATATATATATGTGTGTGTGTGTGATACGATTGTGAAATCATATAGGAAAAAGAACACGTTAGGTAAATAATCCGAGTTCTTTAGTATTTTTTTTTTTATTTAAAAAAAAAAAACAGTGCTCCATTCAGAAGTAGAGCTTAAATTATAATCATTTTGTTTTTAAATTACGTAAAAAAAAAGCCCTTTACAAAAAAAAAATAAAGGATAAATAAATAAATAAAATAAAACAAAATTCTAGACACCTAACGACATATTATGGTGCCAAAAGTAATCTTTGAAAATGTGACTGACCAGACGATTCACACCATGAATGCCATGATTCGCTTTGAAATGGATACCCCCACCCTACCTCGGCTTGACCTCTTTCCGAAGGTGACTGATATGTGGATAAAAATTATCTTTTTATTACCAAAATGGTCGCCCAAGCCGTTTCCATAGTAATTAATTTTGCGACTGAACGTGCTTATAAAAATGCGTAAATTTCAAGATTGGTTATTCCTAAATTATCATTTTCTCTTCTTTATTATTACATATACCAATAAATACTTGATGATATTCTAATAAAGTATCAATTGACAGTCTTTGCTAAGACCTCCAGGTTTCATTCGCTAAAAAAGTCATTTTAACCACTGATCTGAGAAAACGCTTGTATGCAGCTGACAGTTTAGATATTCGTAAACGTTTTTGGCGTCGAGTATGATATCCAAAGGAAATTTTTGATCTAACGAGGCTATTTAAGAATATGACAATAGTTCTTAGATTAATATTTTAGTTCTGGCACAATTTACATTTGGAATTAGCCTGAGATCCAATGAACTATTTTCATCCTATGGATTTACACTCGAGTGTAAATTGTTAATTGTAAATCGAATGTTATTGTTAATGGAATTCTTTGATTTTTTAGATTTTTAGATTCTTTCTTTTAAGAAGAGTTAGATTGACCGGACAAGGAACTGACCATTTACTTAACTTATTTAACGATTGATACTGTATACGAATTCTACTTGGGGTCTGGAATGTGTTCCAATACATATTTTAGTATCTGTCTATATTATTTCAGAATGTCTTGTTATGTATACTATTTATATTATTATCTATCTATGAACTATTTATTTTATTTTACTCTAAGTAGACTGTTCTAGTTTCCACAATGACACATAGTACAGTGGATAAAGGCGTTAGTTAGATTATTAAACGATATTCATCCCCCCACGAGGGTGTCATGTTGAGCGATTGACTAGATCCAGTGACAAGACCCAATCATATGTGAGTTCAATCAACCCGGTTAAGGCGATGGAGATCTTGGAGAGGAACTAACAGAAGATAACTGATAACTGATAAATATTTATGGAAGAATAAATAAAAATTATGAGCGAAATAAATGAATCAGTTAAAAATGTTCCCTTTCATAATGAAGAACTAAAAGCGTAATGGCCGAAACGTTGTAATAAATATGGCTGACAACGATAATATAAATAGTTAGACATTCTAGTGTATTTAAACTTTTTTGAAATTTTTAAATGATTAATTTTATTTTGAATGTTAATTTATATTATTGTTTTTTTTTTCATTTCTGAACATTCTTCCAATATAAATTGAAGATTCGTCTTTCCCCCAACCCAGATAGGGTTACAATACTACACTTTTTTTGCTTGATCTAACATTTGTAAAGACAAAGAATGGCTGAATGAAGCCATGTACTTTATCGATAATTTTCCCAACATCGCTAATGATTATTTGAATATACATTCACCAATCAGGAGTGAGATTCAAGCCCAATTGTGGTTCTAGACAAGGAACCTCACTAAGTGTACATCATGTCTAGACGTAATTTAGGGCGAATAAACAATACCACCTCTGTTTTACACTGGAGTAAAAAACAATAGACATAGATTCTTTTTTTTTTTTCCTTCATTATTTTACTAATTTTAATGGTTAATTTCAGATAAATGGAAAAAAAAAACAACATCTCAATCATGGACAAAAATAAAAGTAAGAGAAATTTTTGTGATTGAGTTTTGGAAAAAATAAGAGAAAATGGAAAATAATTCATCACCCACAAGGATGAAAAAAGACAACCTTGAACTCTCTCAAAATCGTTAAGTTATGATATTATATATATCCAGATATGAGAGATATCATATTAAAAGATCGTATACAAGAAAATGTGGACGATTCGTGAAAATTTGGAACGATACCATATTAGACATGTTAATGGATGATAAAAATTTTTTTGATGAAATGAATATGCAGATTTTTTATATGTTCCCCTCACAGTAATATGATTGGCTGGTGTCAGCCATAAATACAGACTGATGTGGAGGTATAAGGACGTCTATTGACGACGCCTCTTTGTCTTCGCCGATTGCCTATAAACTACGACGAGGACCAAAAAAATACATTTAAAAAAATTACTTTGACATCAGAACAAATATATTGTTCCGGGACATACCATTTAGATTCTTCATTTTATGAATATTCTTCAAATATAAATTGAGGATTGGTTTCTCCCAACCTAGATAGGGTTACAATGATGTCAGGTCATCCCATAAGTTCTGTCCGAATTTTGAATAAAGAAAACAAATGACCAAATGTTACATTTAATTACAGATTCAGTCAACAATGTATTTTCCCTGATTATCTATGATTTCCTTTCATCTATTAACAAGCTTACTAATTCCATTACTGTAAAATTCTTTTGGCTTGACTGATTCGAAGAACTCACAAATGTCAGTTTTAAAGAACTCACAAAATGTCAGTTTTAACCTCTTCCTGTCCGTTTACAAAAGCTGTTTCTTCCAAATGATTCTGTAAGCTACGAAACAAATGGTAGTCTGAAGGAGCAAGATCGGGAGAATAAGGTGGATGAGGAATTTTCTCCCAACCAAGTTCTTCGATCTTTTGTGACGTGATTCTTGCTGTGTGGGGTCGCGCATTGTCCTGATGAAACATCACCCTTTTCGATTCACTAGAGCAGGTCTTTTTTTCCTCAAAGCTTGGTTCAAAACGCTCTAATTGCTGACAGTATATTTGAGCATTAATTGTTGCATTAGGTGGTAAGAATTCAAAGTGGATTATTCCTTGGCGATCCCACCAGATTGAAAGAAGAACCTTTTGCCCATGAAGTTCCCTTCTCGGCTGTGGCTGGGGTCCTTCCCTTTACCAAGCCACTGTCTACGACGCTTAACATTTCGATAAAAGATCCATTTTTCGTCGCCAGTCACAAGTCTATCCAAAAAGGTGAAACAAGTTGGCGAGAATGGAGAGAAGAGCAGATGTCAACTCGGGATTTGAGGTTGTTTTCAGACAATTCATGAGGCACCCATTTTCCAAGTTTAGGAACTTTTCCAAGTTGTTGAAGATGACGATGAACAGTTGTATGGTTTGAACTGAGAACCACTGCCAATTCCTCAACTGATAAAGCAGGATTTTCTTCAAGGGCTGCTTCAAGAAGCTTTTCATCAAACTCAACTGGACGTCCGGTTCGATCTTCATCTTCAAGGGTGAAATCTCCACCTCTGAATTTTGCAAACCATCTTCTGCAAGTTCTTTCATTCACACATTCCTCTCCATAAACTGAGTGAATGTTTCTAGCCGCTTCGGCTGCTGAGTTTCCTTTCTTGAACTCATAAAGCATTATGTGCCTCAAATGATTCTTGGGTACTTCCATGTTAGCAGGGTTTTAATCAAACAAAATTTAATTTTATTGTTCTCTGAAATAAAATTTGATCAGTTTAAATGCATCTAAACATAAAAATAATGTTCAGCTCCATTAGACATTATAAAAAAATTTATTCATTTTAACAAAAAGTTAAAATTCGGACAGAACTTTTTGAACAAAGAAAAAAAGCCATGTAATTTGGCGATAAATTGATTTTTCGGAACATACGATCACATGACGAAAGTGAGATTTTGGACCAGCTCAATGTTTTACTCCTCCAAGAAAACCCAAAGCCTTCCAGGCCCTTGATATATCAACTTGCTCAACAACTGCTTTTCAACAGATGATAAGGTTATCATAAGTCTTTGTAAACATGATTTAGACTCTCCGTATATGTCTTGTATTGAACATTCTTATGCACAATTCTTCCGATAGGGCGCATTGAAATCTTGATTTCTGGAATCATCATCGAATGATCCTTCACATTGCCTACAAATCTAGGTATTATTCTGGTGATATTAGGACCATTAGCAATCGTAGACCTTTAGCCCAATTGAGGTTTGAGACAAGGAACCTCACTGAGTACATCAGGACTATAGTAAATTTAGTGTGCATATACGATGCCACCTCGGTTTTACTCTGAAGTAAAAAACACAGACATAGATTCTTTTTTTTTCTTTTGCTAATGTTACCAGGGAAGCAGTCATAGGTAAGAATAGAGAAAGAGTAGTGATCCTCTTGCAATGTTTCATCTACAAAGAGGGAATTGACCAGCTTAGACAAGTTATGACCAGCTTAGACCAGCGGCCCGAGTGGAAACAGTTGGGTCTCCATGTTAAAAATCGGACCTTGTATCAAAACCCGACTCGGTGGAAAGATTTTCTTGGTAAATCTAGGATGGGAACTAGTCCTTTATCGATAGGATGTTTTTCGCAAATTATTTTGGTTGGGCTTCTTTAAGTACAAGTCCTTCGTATCAAACTACAATTTTTGCGAATTCATAATTAAATAGCTTTCCAAAATATTTATTAATATTCAAAATATTTTTGCCAATATAAGAGAATGAATTATAAAACCGGCCTTGCCATACATTAATTTAAATTAAAAGCATTTTTTGGTAATGGAATCTCCAAAATAGATTATAATATATATTTTTAAAAAGAAGTATCCAGTCTGCAGAAACGGTGTTGAGCGGTCTCTGACTGCGCAGATTAATCACGGAATAAAGAATCTAATAATAATTTATCAAAATTAAAAAGAGGAATTAAACGATTTTTTGCCGAAGAAAAGGGTTTCGTTTTGAGGTTTACATATTTTTTAAACCCTTCTAATCGGCTTCAAAGGCTTTTTTTTTGGCCGAGCCTACGGGCTCGGAGAAAATTAATAAAACCGGCCTTGTGCCATATTCGTTTGTTTTCGTGGGTGAAATGATAAATACCGAACGGTGTTGAGCGGTCTCTTATTTGAAAATTTGTTGTCGAACTCTCTGCGTTAGCGGAGGAAAATGAACGAGGCTTTCCTGGAAAACAAGGTTTCGTCCGGGGAGTTTAGACAGGGCCTGAACCCGTCTAATCGGCAAAAAAGGCTATTTTTTTTGGCCGAGCCTACGGGCTCGGAAAATTTTATAATAAAACCGGCCTGAATGCAATATATTCGTTTTCCCCCATGGGTGAAATGATAAATATACCGAATGAAAGCGGTATTTGGCTGCGCACTGCCTTCTGTCGAATCATTTGCCTTAATATAAGAGGAACCCGGACGAGGCTTTCCCGAAGGGCAAGGTTTCGTCGGGGAGGTTTAAATAGGGCCTGAACCCGTCTAATCGGATTCAAAAGGTATATTTTTTTGGCCGATCTTACGGGCTCGGAGAAACTTACAATAAAACCGGCCTTGTGCCATATTTGTTTTCCGTGGGTGAAATGATAAATACCGAACGGTGTTGAGCGGTCTCTGGCTGCGCACGCCTTCTGTCGAACTCTATATAAAAAACTTGGAGAGGAATATGACGAGATTTAAAATTTTAATATTTTTCGTCCGGGGAGGTATTTTGAGGGCCTGAACCCCGTCTAATCGGCTTCAAACAAATTATTTTTTTGGCCGAGCCTACGGGCTCGGAGAAAACCCCAATAAAACCGGCCTTGTGCCATATTCGATTTCTCGTGGGTGAAATAATAAATACCGAACGTTTTGTTGGTGAGAACGTCAGTCGAGATTCGGACATTTGAATAAACCAACCATCACAACTAGATTTGCTGCGTCATTGACTATTGCAACAAAAAATTTTCCTAACGTTTTTTGTACGAAAGAAATACAAGCCTCCATTTTAAACATGAAAATATTAAGATATTCAACATGAACAAAAAAATTTTTCATCGGGAGATAAATGTCATAGAGGGCAGATATCACGGGAGATGGTATAAATAAATGATGGCATCTTCAAAAGAGAGTTTAAAAATTTGGAGGGTGCGATGGATAAATTGTCGTCTAAATTAAACAAAAATGAAAATACCACTGACATCTCATTTTTAAAGATATATTTACCAAAATTACACAAAGATATCTTGAAATACTAAAGAGTAAATGTATTCAGTAAAATCCCAATTGTCTTCAACAACAGCCTCAAAACGACTTCGGAATCTCCTGCAACTCTTCTGGACGGTCTCCTTGTTTAAGTTAGTGAATGCTGCCATAATCCTAGCCTTCAGTTTATCTTTGGTGTTACAAGGAGTTTTCTTGGTCACTCGTTAAATATGATAATCAAGAAGTTTGCAGTCTGGGGCGTTAGTAAGCGGCGATATGGTTGCAGAAATTGTTGTCCTGTTTATTTGGCATTGCGCAGAGTCCTGTTGCCATAAATAGGTTCTTCCAACATCTTGAACCAGGGTAGTACTAACCCCTCAAAGCACATGATGTGGGCCTCTGTGTTGATTCTGAGGTCCTCACCAACAAATTCGGGAGTCCCTTTCTTATCAGAACGATCAGAGTGAGTTTTCCGAATTACCGTACTTTCGTAATCACCATTAGACTCATCCAACTCTTTTCGAATCAGCGGCACATTGACACCCAAACACTATGAAATGTTCATGTTAGAGCTTCCGGTGTGAATACCAGGCAGTACAGCATGACGTTTTCAAATTGCTGGCAGGGTGAATTGCGTCACAGTCCTCTTTTACTCGGCAAAATCAAAAACGAAGAACTCGCATGCGGGAAATTACATATATAAAATGGCGATAATTTACCCATCGCACCTTGTATATCATTTGCGAAAAAAATTTAAAAACAGTTTGCAGTTCTTACCATTGAGTGTGTTTTTTTTTTTTAATTGTTTTAATATTTATGTTTTGGTGTAGTTTTCTCCTGTTCATTTTCGATTTTCAAATACATGACTTAAAATACGCAATTATCCTGCTTTTTACCTCGTCATCTGAATCAACAAAACCAGAGTTACGTGAGGATAATTTATTCTACGGAAGGAGAGAAGTGAACTTATTTTTTTAGCACTCTCATGAAGAAGAAAAATTACTGAGATTCGAATTCAGCGCCTTGGAACCTGTTTAAAATTAGCTATCATATCATTGTATTATTTAAAAAAAAATGTCGGCCAATTTTATCCATCTTGTACAGTCTCCATCAGCGGTTCTCATCCGGGGTATATATGGACCCAAGTGGTCCATGTAACATTACTGGTGGTCCACAAAAAAAAAAAACATAGATTAGGTGTTTACCGTAATATTTTAGTGGTCCATAAAGCAATTTCACTTGTCACAAATGAGATTTGGAATTTCTACAGTAATCTACGCCATATTAAAATCCGAAAAAAAAAAGAAAAAAAAAATCCTGAAACTATAAAGAAAACTTGATCAAGCAATGTAAATTAGCGTCTCTTTTACTCTGCTGGGTTTTTTGGATTGTAAAATTTCATGCATGTTTCATTAAAAAACTGCAGACAAGGTACTGCGACTAAGCTTTTTATTTGATTTTTCTTGTGTTCGAAAAATTCTTTGCGTTTTTGGACAAAGAGTGTGTAGAAAATGTCCAAATGTTCTATAATTCCCTGCGCTTTTGGCTATACTTTTAGCCATTGTCAAGGAAGATTTTATTTTTTCAGTTTAATTGAGTGTGTGCATTGTGTGTATGTTTTTAGAGTTATAGAGATGTTTTATTTTCCGAACACGGTTAGCACATTGTGGTTGTGTTCATAGTTAAGTGTTGTTTTTTTTTATAATTATTATTAAGGCATCCATTATCTTTAATCCTATTTTACAGAGGAATGAGGTTATTATGTTTGTATTTTCTACTAGTATGTTTCGGATGGAGTCTGGTAAGTTTTTGTGTGTATTTAAATGGGTTCTAATAGAACAATTGTAAGGTAGGTGCAAAGTAAGACGTCTGGATAAGCACACCGACACGGAAAAGAATAGTGATAAAGTGTGGGTCAGTCTCTGACTGGTTGGTAGGAAGCTGGGTGAAGCCGTCATTTTATGTTTACATATGCGCATGCGTAGACTAAAATAAAAATTACTATAAATTCAGTGAAATTCGGAGTATAGAAATACTTCCATTGTGTGTTTCAAAAAGCGGTTGTCTCTTAAACTTGCCGCACAAAAACTTTATTTTTTTCCTCTTGGTTGGCGAAAATGCTACTGATTTTATTCTGCTTCCGGATATCTTGTCTCATTTAAAGAAATCTAAAATATATATTATCATTAAAAGACAACTGGTCATAAACCAATTCTACAGCCAAATGACACTTATTTGATGGTAGAGGAAGAATAAAAATTACAAAACAAGGTAATAAAGGAAAGCCAGAATAAAAGACTAATTATCAATTGTAAAAAGACACCATATCGTCGTTGCCAAGAAGAAAAGCCAGAAACGCGAACAACGAATTGAAGATGTTTGTTTAGCGGCACATCAACAACTTATGGGTCATTTAATGCTGAAATTTTATTACCTTGAAAGCATTAGTAATTTCGTTTACAAGAATGTATTTCTGGAAATATTTTTTCTTATGAAACAGTATTGCTGGCAATTTTTATTTTATTTTATTTTTAAAGTAATGTATTGCGGGTAATATATTTTTTTGTCATAAAAAAATATTGCTGGTACTTTTACTATAACTACTAAATGAGGAAAATAGTCCGAATGATGTAAATAATGTACATAATACCTCATCTCAGAAATATAAATATGGCGGAAAAGATGAGGACATTAGTCCGAATAATGTCAATAATGTACATAATAACTCATAAACAGATAATGAAGAAGGCCGGAGCGTACAATATTAAAAAACGTTGTAAGAAATATGGCGGCACAGATGAGGACAATAGTCCGAATAATGTAAATAGTGTACATAATACCACATCTCAGAAATATAGAGAGATACTGAAAGGCCGAAACGGTGTAATAAATATGGCGACAAAGATGAGGATAATAGTCCGAATAATGTAAATAGTGTACATAATACCTCATCTCAGAAATATAGACAGATACTGAAAGGCCGAAACGTTGTAATAAATACGGCGACAAAGATGAGGATAATAGTCCGAATAATGTAAATAATGTACATAATACCTCATCTCAGAAATATAGACAGATACTGAAAGGCCGAAACGTTGTAATAAATATGGCGAAAAAGATGAGGACAATAGTTCGAATAATGTAAATAGTTTACATAACACCTCATTTCAGAAATATAGACATAAACTGAAGAAGGCCGGAGCGTACAACGGCCTAAAGATTCTAATAAATATGGCGACAAACATTAGGCCAATAGTTCGAATAATGCAAATGGTGTACATAATACCTCATCTCAGAAATATAGACAGATGATGAACAAACTCTGTGTTTCTAAAACCTTCTTTGTCTTTGATGTCAACGAAGAACTTTTGTTGTTAATATTACGATATGATCAATTAAAACTTTGCCTACTTTGCATGTTTGTAAAACCATATTTCAGATTGTTTACATTATCGGCTTTCGATTTAAAACAATACCACCTGCCTCTCGGCTGGCACGAAGTCTATATTTCACATTTCTCAAATCATATTTTGGATCCAATAAATTGATCTCCGTTTCTGTTTATCAGAAAGAAATAAAAACATTTATCTTTTTTTTTTCCTTGCTCCATATTTCAACTTCCTGTTTCCATTTTTCCAATTCTCCAAATTCGAAACGGGATTTTCCCATGAACTCTTTTAATACTTTTAATAATATCAGTGCCACACTAGTCTTTCGTTTAAACATTTCAACTACAACCAGTACCAATTTATAATGTCGCGCTCATAGGAATTTCAGATATCAAAATCAAACAAGTAGAGAAGTTTAAGTAACTGAGAAGTATCTTAATAGAATATGTAAAATAGACAGGGAAATCTGAACGCGTATTGGAAATAACAAAAGGTGTCTTCTAAAAGCTAAGCAAAGTATTAAGAAACAGGAAAATATCCTGTAATTTCAAAGAAAAGAAGTCAGAACTGCTAAGTAAAATCGATCCAGCTATTATACGAAGATCAGGATATGATTCGCGTGTCTACTAAAGTTGTCAACCAAAATCGATTTCAAACAACTAGAAAGAATAACAGGTTTCAGCTGCGAAGAATCTTCTATATTTATTAATAATAATAATAATAATAATAATAATATATATATATATATATATATATATATATATATATATATATATATATATATTTAAAATATGTTTTTAATTGATTTTTTGTATTTTTTAAAAATATCTATTAAAAAAAAATAAAATATCTATTAGAACTTTCTTTTATATATATTACTGTTATTTATTTATATATATATATATATATATATATATATATGCATGCACATTTCATTGAAAAACGATAGAAAAATGTGCTTTGATTTAATTTTTTGTGATCATGTGATCTAATATATTTTTTCTTTTCAGATGATAAATTGTATAATAACTGTCCGAATGTCTTTTTTTTTCGACTACTTTCGCGTATACATTTAGCCATTTTCAAGGATGAAATATTTTAACTGTTAAATAAGAAATAGTTTGTTGCATGTAAATATTTATGTGTTCTATTTCTTATTTAAGAAAGAATGATTACTGCCTAAATACATATATATATATATATATATAATATAAGTGGTAAATATACACATACATATGTAAAATATATAAAGGTGCATACACATACATGTATATTTTTTGAATAAAAAATTCCAAGAGGATAGAATCCAGGTAGAACTGAATATCCAGGACAGAGTAAGGATATAATAAAAAAAATCCAATTCATCAAACCTACAAATTCAAAAAGAAAAGAGAAAAAAAAAAACAACTTTATTTTTCTGTTTTCTTTTTGAATTTGTAGGTCTGATGAATTGAACATATTTACGATTCCAATGGAATAAATTATGTCCATGGAATATTAGTGTTTAAGCCATTTTATTTATATATATATATATATATATATATATATATATATATATATATATATATATATATATTTAGCGGACTCAGCAGTTTTCAATCTGCTTGTCTGAATCATGTTCAAGAAGCGAGAGAAATATCTAAAAGGTCAGCCAATCTAACAGTGACCTCATCTCACAATCCTCACTCTTGCTCCATATGTGGCCTCCTTTTTAAATCACTAGCAAGTCTTAAGTGCCACTCAAGATTATCGCACAAAATTTCATAGCTGAAACAATTAAGCTGTCAGATCTTCATGCGTCGAAACCGACGGAAGAGTCCATTATATATATACATATATAAAATGGAAGTTAATAAGAAAAGCTAGAATATGTAGGTCATTAAACGACCCATGTCCTTTGTGCATGCATGAGAAACTATATATTACTAAGTTTATAAAAAATAAAAAATTTACTGAATCAGAGAAATGAAATAGCTATTCTTTGCCGTCATTGTCAAAAAGGTGCGATCAGGTAATATACATACTTATATTTAACATGGAAAAATAATTTTATATACTGTAAGTAATTATATTACATTTACTTGTTTTTTCTTTATAAAAAAAAAGTCTATTGGAATAACAGTGAAAATATTTTAAAGTTGTATTTAAAATTTAGTTAAAACGAATTCTAACCTAAACATCTTTTAAAATTGTAGTTAAATAAAATGTATTCTAACCTAAACACCTCTCAAAAAGTACTACCGGCACTTAAAAGAATTCAATAAAACACCTACAGAAAAATGAAATTATAACGAAAAGCTAGATGATGTAGGCCATTGAATGACCCATGTTCTTTGTACATACATATGAAACTATATATTACTAAGTTTACATATAAAAAAAAAAAAAAAATAAAGTTTACTAAATCAGGAAAATGAATTAGCTATTTTTGCCGTAAGTGCCATAAATATTACTTAAATAATATTTAAATATAAAAGTTTAAAAAATCGTAATATATTTATACTTGATATGGAAAAATAATTTTACTTACTATAAGTAATTCTAATACATTTCCTTCTATTATAAAAGTAATATAGTCTGTTAAAACTAACAATGAAAATATTTTAAAGCTGTAATTAACATTGTAGTTAAATAAAATGAATTCTAACCTAAACTTCTTTTACTTAGTACTACACGCACTTAAAAGAATCCAATAAAACACCTACAGTAAAATAAAATTAATATGAAATGCCCAATAAGGAGAATGATGTGATTTTTTTTGAATGACCCATGTTTTGTACTTACATGAGAAACAATATATTACTAGGTTTTTATAAAAAATAAAAGTTTACTAGATCAGTGAAATTAATAACCATTTTTTGCCGTCATTGTCATAAATTTTACTTAAATAATATTTAAATAAAAAAAAAATTAAAACCTAATATACATACTTATACTTGATGTAAAAATAATTCTACATACTATTAGGGATTCTAATACATTTAATTGTTCTTAAAAAATATAGTATATTCAGAATTAAAAATGAAAATATTTCAAATCGTAGTTAAATAAAACGTATTCTAAACTAAACACCCCCAAAAATCTTTAAATATAAAAATAGAAAAAAAATGCCGTAAGAATTTTTGCCGTTAACAATAATTTAAAAAAAAAATCCAGACGACATGCATTCAACGGATGTCAGATGATTTCATTGAAGAATACATCCCTACCCCCTACCAAAAACGTAACTAATAACTGATACATCAAAATACAGCGATAATGAACATGCAAACACCCCTTGTCTGGATGAAGTGGATTTCTCTGTATCCTTGGAAACGTGAATTAGGATTTTTGTTGTGTCTTTAAAACCCAGTAATTTTAAAAGTTACTCCAAAATTCGCTTGAGGATGAAATGGAAGTAATGTCTTTAATTTAATTACAAAATTAAATTCAAGCTTTTTAGTTTCCATTTTGAAACATGGTTAGAACTGTGTAAAAAAAAACATATTTTAAATATATCAATTTATAATATTAATACTCTGTAAATTTACATTGAGCACTATTTTGTAAAAAAAATAAAAATATCTATAAGAACACCGGATTATATATCTTACTGTTCTTTATATATATATATATATATATATATATATATATATATATATATATATATATATATATATATATATATATATATATATATATATATATATATATATATATATATATATATATATATATATATATATATATATGTGTGTGTGTGTGTGCGTGTGTGTGTGTGCGTGTATGTGTGTGTATTTTGGCAGCATTTTTTCATTGATACATGTCTCATTACATAATACAGACAAGTGTTGTCTATTTATTTTGTAATTTTTTTCATATCGTCTGATAAGATTAATAACATTATCATTAATCGAAGAAAGAAAATCCTAATATTGATATATATTTTTAAATCCTATCTAAGCTTTCGACTTACATAAGCCATTACCAAATAATGACAATTACATTACAATATATTAAACAATACACGGACAAGACAGTGATGATAAACTATTTCTGTTTACATGGAAGGTTTCCAAGCAACGACAATATATATATGCACGAGTTTGTCATTGCTTGGAAATCATCCATGTAAACAGAAACAGACAGATGTTTCCCTGATTGCTGCAATCTTAACTTCTTCAAGTCTAGGGTCAGCCGTTATATTTCTTACATATCCTCATGATCTGCGCTTCACGCCTTCTCCTCTTACGTTCATACAACCTCATCCAGTCTCCCGGGAGAAAGTTTCTCTGATCGCTACGATCTTAACCTTTTCAAGACTAGTCTACCGTTATCTATCCTATCTATCCTCATAGTAGACGTCTATTATTTTCTCATCTTATCCCCTGACAATTTCATGAAGCAGTTCTTTACTTTAAGTGGCGTTTGGTCCTTGTCTTGGCTTAATAAATGCATTAAAATGGGAAGGTTTGGTTGACATAGGAAGTTATGATAAAAGCAGCAATATAGCTAGAATTATACGTAAGAAGAAAAATAAAAAAACCAAGATGCGAACTCCGAACTTGATATGTCCAAATAAGGTACCGATTAGGAAATTTCTGGGACGAGTTCTATGAGAGAAGAGAACACGTGACACAGATATCCGAAGGCACCTTGCCACACAAAATGATGCCTTCCAAAATCTAAGCAAATTATTAAGAAGCAGGAAAAATCCTTTACAAAGAATAGAGCTCTGGATTACGATTCTATATCAGTCATATATACAAGTGAACAATGCACGGTTTTCTCAAAGACGAAAAGCAGACTAGAGATAGCTCCTTTACAAGGACAATGAGAATGAACAGGAAAATTTTAAGGAAAAGAAAACATGAGGGATACACACTGTCGTAACTTAGAGAGGTTACTGAATAGAATAATCAAACGATAGTTGGTAATGGACGATAATACGTAAGACAAGAACAACACATATAAGATTCGCCAGCGGCGCGTAGACAACTGCTAAAAGTGAATTACACAATGAGTCTCCAATTGCAGGATATCTACGAATCTCTCCACGCGGTCAGATGTGGCACAAGGCCAAGTTTAATGTGGGGTATCCGAGCACGTAGGCTCGGCCAAAAATTCCCCATGGATAACGTATAAAAACAGGGACGAGTAGCTGTTTCCCGAGACAAGACTCTGCCCTTCGACATAGGCGTCGTCCGGGGATCCCTTCTGCTCGGAGGCAGAGAGTTTGACCAGCACAGCTGGAGACGAATTTCCAACTGCAGGTTATCTACCAACCATCCCACGCAATCTTCAGCTGCAGACCAACATACAGTATCTACTACTGTATTTATGTGAATGGGGACATACCTATTATCGTCCGTAGGGATGCTACAACACATATTTAGAATCAGGAAAAGAGAACATTTAGCATGGAAAGAGAGCTTGGTTTTGGTTCGTTCATTTTCGTTAGCGGCATATCAACATCTCTATGGGTCATTTACTTTAGAAATCTAAATGATTTGAACAACTACAGATAAAATGTATTGATGGTCATTTTGCTATAAATATGTATTTTTGTACGTTCATATTGTTTTGTTTTTTTTTGTGGAGGGCGGGGTCAATGTTTGCCCATAGCTAAGAACCTAACAGGTTTTACCACCCCGTTTTAAAGTAGACTTGGGAACAATAGCAATTAAAATGTATTCTCCTTATCATAAAAAATTTAAATCTCCCTATCAGAAGCCCTTGCTGACGGATGTCTTTTATCGTCATACCCAGGACTAAAGTGACCTTGGACAATTTGAAACTCACAGAACTTGCTGAGGGTAAGTGGGGCCGAGGAAAAACAATGAGTAACATAGCGAGGGATATTTTATAAACGGCTGACAGATTAGCGAATGGAACAGACAGGGGTGGCGGTCTGTGGGGATCAGATAAAAATGAACATTCACATATTCGCTATACAGCCCTTGTCCCAATTCACGGTTTCCATTGAAATCAAATAAAAGAAAATGCATCCTGCTACTACTTGAAAGAAAACGCACCCAGCCACTACTTACATAGCCGACCGCTAGGCATCTCTTCGCTTGCTGTTGGGTCCATGTTTACCATTTAAACGTGTGTCACCATTCTCTGCACGACCGCCATCTCATATGTGCGAATGATAATTCTCATTTTCCAGGGCTGGATAATCTTTCCATATACTGGTGAGGATCAAATTCTACATTAAAATCAATATATAAACTAATCTCTCACTTTGTTGCCATATTTATCACAACGTTTCGGCCTTTCAGTATCTGTCTGTATTTCTGAGATGAAGTATTATGTACACTATTTACATTATTCGGACTATTGTCCTATTCTTTGTCGCCATATTTATCCCAACGTTTTGGCCCTTCAGTATCTGTCTATATTTCTGAGATGAGGTATTATGTACAATAATTATATTATTCGGACTATTGTGCTCATCTTTGTCGCCATATTTATTAGAAAGTTTCGGCTTTTCAGTACATGTCTATATTTCTGAGATGAAGTATTATGTACACTATTTACATTATTCCGACAATTGTCCTCATCTTTGTCGCCATATTTATTACAACGTTTCGGTCGTTGTACTCCCCGGTCTTCTTCATATAACCATATATGAATAGAAAAGGGAGATCACCAAATTCTGTGGCATCAGGTGGAGATCATACACAAAGAAAACCATTGGAAAATTCGTAAATTTAAGAAATCAGCACATATGCTAGGCCACAAAAATCTCCTGAGCCGACCAAGCATAAAAATGAATTCAAAAAAATGGGAACCAGTAATAAGGAGTGCCACAGAAAAGCAATAATAACAACAAAATTACAATATGAGCTCTGTTAAAAACATGCAATGATAACCAAAAATTGCAGTATGAACACTGGTAAAAAATGGTTGCTGAAGACATCAGGTTTATAATACCCAGAAATTCATACCCAGATGTCCTCAAGGACATATGGCACAGTGGATAACGTCGTTAGTTAGATCCAGTGACAGGACCCAAAGGATGTGAGTTCAATACCTGGTTAAGGTGGTGGAGAACTTGGAGAACAGGAAACAATGTCACGTGGAACTAGACCAGTCTACCCCTGTGAGCGAAATAAAGGCTTTAGTTGAAGAAGGTCGGAGCCTACAACGACCGAAACGTTGTAATAAATATGGCGACAAAGATGAGGACAATAGTCGGAATAATGTAAATAGTGTACATAATACCTCATCTCAGAAATATAGACAATACTGAAGGGCCGAAACATTTAATAAATATGGCGACAAAGATGAGGACAATAGTCCGAATGAAGGGCAGAAACATTGATACTGAAAGGCCGAAACGTTGGAAAATATGGCGACAAAGATGAGAACAATAGTCCGAATAATGTAAATAATGTACATAATACCTCATCTCAGAAATATAGACAGATACTGAAAGGCCGAAACGTTGTAATAAATATGGCGACAAAGATGAGAACAATAGTCCGAATAAATACCTCATCTCAAATACTGAAATTTTTGAAACGTTGTAATAAAATATGGCGACAAAGAATAATAAATAGTGTACAGAAAATCATCTCAGAAATATAGACAGATACTGAAAGGCCGAAACGTTGGAATAAATATGGCGACAAAGATGAGGACAATAGTCCGAATAATGTAAATAGTGAACCATTGACTTAAAGCTACAAAGGATGAGGTTTTGTGGATCGCCATAATAAACGATGAGGATGAATAATTTTTGGTTAATTTAATTCAATGTACGTAGTGGTGATCGAAGTTACCATACCAGATAAATATTTCTCTATAACAAGCGCCCTTCCTTACAGATGTCAATGATTAAATCTTTTACCTTTTTTTAATTCCGACAACAAAAAAAGTTTAATCGTTGGGTCAACTTGACCCGCATGACTAGCTAATTTCCTTCCATACAAATTACATTGAATAGTTGAGGTCTCAAATTTTGGATTACAGCTGAGAAATGCGTTGCGACTAATTTTGCAGGAACTGCCCAACTCAAGTGCAAAAAACTATTTTCTTTTACGGAATCGAAGACAAGTGTCGCCAAACACGACACATACATCCACACGCTAATCACGTCTTTTGTGCATGTACTTTTGCAAGTTAGTTTACACAATGACAATTGCATCTGACTCACGTGTTTATATGCACATTAAATAGATAGCCTTGGACGAGGCACTCTTTAAGTAATCACAAATACGGACAAATTATTTAATTTCTGAGTCACTGCCGAGTATATATTAAAGTGGTGACAGTTCTCAGCACTCAGAATCGACTTTCAGTCGGAGAGAATCCAAGAATTTAGCTTCTGCAAATCTTTGGTGTTTAACTGCATTTCAAAACATAACCAAAGATGCCTAACTACACTCTGTACTACTTCAATGGCCGCGGAAGGGCCGAGATCCTGCGTATGATGTTCGCCGCTGCTGGCGTCAAATACATGGACAAGAGGTTCGAGTTCAACGAATGGGACAAATACAGGAAAGGTAGGTTTTTTTTTTTACTATTACTTTTTGGTAGAAACTCCCGAGAGAATACTTTCCTGACAAATACAGTCTTGGTCTCTTTTAAGTCCAGGGTCAAACGATACCTATTCTACTAATCAAAATAAACATTTATCTCCTCTTCCCCATCTGCCTCCTGTCTTGCTTAAGCAACTCGCCATGACGTCTGTTAGAAATGTCGGAATCCAACAAACTGGTATTTACCCAGTCACCAAAGTAAGATGAGATGTGACACAAGGGCGAGTTCAGTGTGAGTAACCCGAGAGCGTACACTCGGGCCAAAGGTCAAAATTTACCCAGGCCCCGCAACCGTAGGTCGGGCCCATTTATTGTATATCCGTCTGTTGACAGAGCACTGTGTCGTACTATGCTTGAAGGAAGATAACTTGACATTTGCGCGCTAGATAACAGACTACCCGAGTTCGTCTGGCTTCCCTGGCTCAATTAGCGTTCTTTATTTATGGCGTCTTGCCTTGTTCCTTTGTGTTACCGGTGGCAGAGGACAGTTACTCCAGTGGCTTATGGACATTGTATTGAATAAAATATCAGTAAATAAATTCGACAAAATCGGTTACTGTAAGTGAAAGATAATATTAAGTAGAAAAGAAATTGAAAGGGCAGAATTCAAAGAGGCTTAAGTTGACGATTGGCATTGCCTTTTATTTTTGAAGATCGCAGTTGACAGAAAACCAAGAAGCCAAACGAGATCTTAACAGACGTGAAATGTGAGAGAAGTTACTATTAGAAGAGAATCAACACTTATCCATTTAAACACTACAATGATGAGACCTAGAATCCAATCGAGTACTGCGTTTAAATTTGTAGAGATATCAAAGAGAAGCGCTCATCATAACAATTATCAATGAAAATATTTATAGAAAAATTATAGTGAAGCTATTTTCTTTTAGACCAACCAAGATCAAAGGAACACAAACCAAGATAACTAAATCTGCCCAATTCGTTATGAGGATTAAAATTCAGAGTTTTCCTTCTCCTAGACTGGGCGCCAACCAAGGTTAAGAAAATCCAATCTGTCCGACTAGTTACGAGGTGTTTAGTATCTGTTTATATTTTTGAGATGAGGTATTATGTAGAATATTTACATTGTTCGGACTATCGTCCTCATCCTTGTTGCCAGATTTATCACAACGTTTCGTCCGGCCTTCTTCAGGTGGAATGTCGAACTGAACCCTTTATTTCGTTCACTGGGGTAAACTGTTCTAGTTCCACGTGCCATGTCTAACATATCAGTTTTCTCCTGTTAATTCCCCTCTCCAAGTTCTCCACCGCCTTAACCAGGTATTGAACTCACACTCAAGGACACATGTCACACTGGATAAAGTCGTTAGTTAGATTCAATAAGAGGAACCAAAGAATGTAAGTTCAATATCTGGTTAAGGCAGTAGAGGACATGGAGAGGTGAATTAACAGGAGATAACTGATAGCTGACATCCATTAAACATGGAACGTGGAACTAGAACAGTCTACACCAGCGAGCGAAATAAAGGGTGCAGTTCGGCATTCCAACCAACTGAAGAAGGCCGGAGTGTACAACGGCTGAAACGTTGTGATAAATAAGGTAATAAAGACGAGGACGATAGTCCTAACAATGTAAGTAGTGTACGAGGTTTTTAATTTAGCGTTTTCCTTCTCCTAGACTAGCTACTAACACAGTTTAACTGAACCCAGTCTGCCCAATGAGTTACGAGGCTTTTAATTTAACGTTTTCGCCTCCTAGACTAGATGACAACCAAGTTCAAAAGAACCCAGTCTGCCCTATTAGTTACGGGGTTTTTAATTCAGCTTTTCCTACATTGGCCGTCAACCTATTTCAAATGAACTCAGTCTCCCCTATAAGTTAAGAGGTTTTTAATTCAGCGATTTCGTTCTCCTCGACTAGACAGTAACCAATTTCAAGAGAATCCAGTCTGTCTTATTTGTTACAGGGGTTTTAATTCAGCGTTTTCATTCTCTAAACTGGCCGCCAAACAAGGCAACAGCGCCCGGTTTTTTGTATTATTATGTGGTTTAAGATGTCTAGACGGGCCAACAAAAAAGCGCCAGAGTCCGATCTATTCTTTAATCGAATTTTCGATGTGTAATCTCTTTAGCACAAAAAGGGATAGAATTTGTATTCCTAAAAAAATAAATAAACCTTCCCAAACAACGTTCGCTCAGCATTCATTATTTGATTTTGTTTAGCGGCATAACAACATCTCTATCGGTCATTTAATGCAGAAATCTAAATAACAGGTCACAATTTTATGTTTCAAGTAAATGTAGTTTGAACTCCATTGTATGCCTTCAAATCCAGATAAAATTTATTGTTGGTCATTTTTTCATATAAAAATATATTGCTGGTATTTTTATAGAAAAATAATGTATTTCTGTACTTTCATAGAATTTTGTTTTTATTTGGGAGTTCACTGTTTGCCCATAGATGTAGCCCTAACAGTTCAGAGTGTTAAGAGGTGATTTCAAGTTACTCAAAACCGCCACTCTCTTTTGATCAGAGGCCTTGCTGCCGGGTGTAGTCTATCGTTACACCCAGGACTAGTTCAGCGTTTGAATGTAAAAATCACCATTCTGTGCCAGCCACCCAGAGAATTATGTTACCAGAAAGGCTCTTGAAATGATAACTATTTCTATTTACATAGAAATAATATGTAGAAAATGTCTGTGTACATCTACACAAATCTTAGCGAAAAATAACGTCTATTTAAAAAATGAAAAGATCCATCTATCTGCCTATCTATGAATCTATCTATCATCCTTTTCATGTCTATCTATATCTATCTATCTATCTATCTATCTATCTATCTATCTATCTATCTTCTTTTTTGATGTTTATGCCAACCTATACATCTCACCCACCCTTTATCTATCTATCTATCTATCTAAATGTGCTCTTGTCGGACAAGGTGAGCACAATAGTCCGAATGTAAATAGTGTAAATTTAAATATTTCTTTACAGTATTTTTCCATTATGTTATTTTAAATACTTTGTTTTAATATCCAGTTTTTTTTAAAGTATTTTTATTTCTTTTAAGTAGATGAATAGAAACATTGAATAAAGTAAGTTCATATTTGTGTGTGTATTTTTAAAAAAAAATCTATGTTTTTATAACATTTAAATTTATACTCTTTAAAAAATTTTGCTACGTATGCCGTGATATTTTCATTTGCTCGTAGGTGTATAAAAATCTGAGATATACTGGTATAGATCAATGGTCGAATGGTTGTTATAACGACAAAATGATAAGGACAATTATCCGAATGTAACTATTGTATATTATACTATTGTATATATAACTTACTAGCAGTAGAGCCCGGCGTTGCCCGGGAATGTAACAGTTAAGTGATAGATCAAGTAGCGACCATCATAAAGACTGAAAAACAAAATTGACAAAGATTATTGTTTAAGGTTGACGGACACGCATGTCTTAGTTAGTTTTTTTTTTTTTTTAGATTTTTATTATAAACAATTGTTTTGTAAATGGAATTTTTAAAGCATTCTGAATGTAAAAATAAAGAAAAAAGTGTGCAAGACAATAAGAAACACTACCTTAAAAAAAATTTAAGTTTTGTTGAAATCGGTTGAAAAATGTAGGAAATCCGATCCCATAAATAAACGAACACACACACACACACACACACACACACACACACACACACACACACACACACACACACACCTGGGTTTCATAATAAGTATAACTCGATATGAGTTGTTCCCCTTTCATTCTCGCGATGCCTCTTAATCGTGTTTTCAAATTGACTTTGCGCAAAAACAATTGTTTTTCCAATTTTTGGCGCTGTCAGAACCACCGCAAGGTAATTTTACGTAGTCCTGTGAAGTTTTGTTGAAATCGGTTGAAAAATGTAGGAAATCCGACCCAATATATATACGTACAGTCACACACACACACAAGCTGGGTTTTATAATAAGTATGATTATTGTATATAAGACTTAAATATTCAGCTTTGAGCCCTATACCCTGATCTATCTTCATATTTTTTTCTACAGATATGCCCTGTATGTGCGTCCCCGTCTTGGAGATGGACGGCGGCCTGAAGATGCCTGAGACAATGGCCATTGCCAGGTACTTGGCCAGAGAATACAGTGAGTATACTAGTTTCATTCAATAAAGAAATGTTAGTCTTTGAATTGAGTTCGATTTTTAAGAGAAATAGAATTCTTAAAGAATAAGGTATCCATCAGTGTGACTCCAATCGCTGGGCCGAGCACTGGTTACTTGGATTCAATGAGTAATAACTTGACCAGTATCTGGGTGTGTCATTTGGCATATCGTTAATATAGATCAAAACATGAGTAGGATCGAGTAGAGAATTTTTTGGGAACGCCTTCATTGATTATATGGATTTCAAAAAACTGACCCTCAAAAAAGGCCATGACGAAATGACTTGAAAACTGAGAAATAAAATTCCTGATATTCGATAACTGGATAGCTTGTATAGCAAACACCTATGTCCCATCTTGTCAAAGCCCATGGCGATATCTTAGTTAATCAACCTCGTGACAAATTTATATTCTAGGCGGTCACAGACTTTGATTGTAATAACAGGACATCAGCAGTGGACGTATAATGTCGAAACTCATACTATTTGTCGCTTACAAGGTAGTTCCTGTTGAGATTATCAATAATTTTCTTGTTGATTAGAAATTGAAAGGAGTTGCTGATGAAAATACAGAGATTGTTTGGTCAATATTGCCTAAAAGTTTATCGCACACCCACATTATTCAAGACAATGCACATAGTTGACACCTTCTTAAATTTAGGAAGTATTTCTCCTCCAGGCAGCTGTTAAACAATTTTGCCAATATTAGGGATATCTCTGGACTAATGTTCTAAAGAACATTAGTCCAGGGCTATCACTAACATTTTTATCCAGGTGTGTAGACTTTTTAGAGTTGAGGCTTTTGATAAGTCTTAATACTTCCAGTGCTGTAACAGAGATGACAATTTTGGTGATCAGTGCCTGGGCAGGGAAAGTCTTATAGCGACGCAACTTATCATAAAATGTCGGCCTGGAGCAAGAGTTCATTATGAAGAGCTTAGACTTATCGGTTGAGCCTGAGATAATAACGGGTCCATATTAGGCACTGACGCTTTTCCTCTTGAGAAATTTGTTTGAGATTTCCCAGAAGTCATAGGGAAACAAGATTATTGTTTTCAACCTTGGCCTGTTCCTGATGCTGATTATTGGCTGATTACTCGTTTTCGAGCAAAGATCGAAGATCACATGTCTGTTGTAATTACAAGGAACAAGAAAACGACTATATTTTGCGTTAGTTGATTAAAATGTTCAGTTGTTATTTTTAACAATTACAGTAGAAAATATTAGACATTATATTTGTTTATTGGTATCATATTAGAAGATATGATAAGACATCATTTTATACAAATAATTCTTTGAAAATTATTTTATAGGTTTTTATCCCAAGAGCAGCATGGAAATGATGAGGTGTGACTATATCGCTGACTGCTTCTATGAAATCATGCACGATTACATGAGGTACTACCACTGGAAGAACGGACGCTTCAGGGTAAGTCAATTATTTCGAATCTATTCAACATTTCATATCTACACCATTCAACACATAATCTATAGAAATGAATAAGCAAAGAGGCTATAATAAAATGATCATTAAGATTAAAAGACATTAGCTAAGACGAGCATAGATTGCTTTGTAAATAATGACTGCTTCTATGAAATCAGGCACGATTACATGAGGACTACTGAAAGAATAGATCAAATTAAATTAAATTTCTTCAGTTTCAATATATTTTCTCTTTGCTGCATTTAAAATATATATATATCAAAATTATTGTTTTTCTGTGTCTAAATATATGATAAAATATAGTTTCAAGGCATGCTATCTTGTGCTCAATACAGGGATAGTGTTTATTTAAATATAAAAGTGGGCATTCAATTCAACACCAGGAAGCCTGAATCAAGCTTGACGATTGTGTTTAGCAAGAAATAGACCGTCACCTCTGGGTGTTGACTTCATCTGGCATCATTCAGAGATTCTAACTCCAAGCTATCTTCGCACGGAAAGGAAATTCTAACGTCTTTACTATGGGAAAGACGTCAGTAGCTAGGAGAGCTTGATTCGAGTGAAAGAGCATTGCATTAGCAGCAGCAGTCACTGTTTTTAAAATCACCTCTTACTCACCCAGAGCCCAACTGGATTATTTTGAGAGCATAGTCATATAATAATAATAATAATAATAATAAAACATTTGCCACTTTCAAACGAAAACATCAGATAAAACTAGCGACAGAAAACTCTTTTATATATTATCAGAGGGTCTTCGGCTTTTGCATCACTGATGACAGAGATTTTATATCGAGTTTATATTTAGTAATCTTGAGAGATATGAATGAACTACTAGATTCATCCGTCAGTCTACTCCTGTTACGAGACTTAACAAAGTTCCTCAATGAGAACAAAGATTCATAAGTATATGGAGATGAAAACATGGATAGTAATGTTGTTGGAAGTTTTTATTTTTTTTTTTAAATTCTGGATTGGTATTCCAAGTTTTTAATACGTCGTTTTCCGCATGTCTCTCTGATACTCCCATCTCTAATCTGCACAATCTATAAAGGTCAGAAAATAAAACTACATGAGATAACGATATACAAGAAAGCGGAGAAAGAATACAAGTAAATTAAAAGGGAAACTAATGAATAAGTTACGCGTGCCAGAAACAAGTCATCGGCGTGCAGTGTTTGGCACGCGGAACAAGGATTGCCTACCCCTGTTATTACGACTAATATTAAAACACACCACGGCATATATAATGGGTAAAGATTAATTTTTTTCATCAATTTCATTTACAATCCTTTAATCTTTCGTTGGCTTTACGCCTGTTTTCTTATGGTAATAAGAATTTCAAACGATTTATTTGAATGTATGCACAGTTAACGTATCTTTGAATTTAATTCCTAGTTCAACATGAGCGGAAGTGGTGGAGGTCTAAACAGCCCAACAAGTGGAGGCGGCGATATGGACGCCAACTTTGATGTAAGTTGACTTCTTTTATAGTTTAAATCCATATGGAAATTCGCAGTATTTGTGTTTACTAAGGATTCTTTTGATTTGATTGGAAAATTACAAGAAATTTAAATGCAATGTCTTCTTAATTCTTGTTCTTTTATTATCTTCTGTCCTCAATAGTATATTAATGCAATACATTCCTACAGTAAAATCATTAACAATGCATTTCCATTATACATATAATAGCCCTATTCTATTAGTAATGCTTGCTTTCATTCCTGACCACTGACAATCCCTTTCTTCCGGATTTTCAATGAATTCCTATAGAGAAATCATTAACAATGCATTTCCATTATACATATAATAGCCCTATTCTATCAGTAATGCTTGCCTTCATTCCTGACCACTGACAATCCCTTTCTTCCTGATTTTCAATGAATTCCTATAGTAAAATCATTAACAATGCATTTCCATTATACATATAATAGCCCTATTCTATCAGTAATGCTTGCCTTCATTCCTGACCACTGACAATCCCTTTCTTCCTGATTTTCAATGAATTCCTATAGTAAAATCATTAACAATGCATTTCCATTATACATATAATAGCCCTATTCTATTAGTAATGCTTGCTTTCATTCCTGACCACTGACAATCCCTTTCTTCCGGATTTTCAATGAATTCCTATAGTAAAATCATTAACAATGCATTTCCATTATACATATAATAGCCCTATTCTATTAGTAATGCTTGCTTTCATTCCTGACCACTGACAATCCCTTTCTTCCGGATTTTTCAATGAATTCCTATATTCTATCAAATCATTAACAATGCATTTCCATTAAACATATAATAGCCCTATTCTATCAGTAATGCTTGCCTTCATTCCTGACCACTGACAATCCCTTTCTTCCTGATTTTCAATGAATTCCTATAGTAAAATCATTAACAATGCATTTCCATTATACATATAATAGCCCTATTCTATCAGTAATGCATTTGCATTTTCATTCCTGACCACTGACAATCCCTTTTCTTCCTGATTTTCAATGAATTCCTATAGTAAAATCATTAACAATGCATTTCCATTATACATATAATAGCCCTATTCTATTAGTAATGCTTGCTTTCATTCCTGACCACTGACAATCCCTTTCTTCCTGATTTTCAATGAATTCCTATAAGTAAAAATCATTAACAATGCATTTCCATTATACATATAATAGCCCTATTCTATCAGTAATGCTTGCCTTCATTCCTGACCACTGACAATCCCTTTCTTCCTGATTTTCAATGAATTCCTATAGTAAAATCATTAACAATGCATTTCCATTATACATATAATAGCCCTATTCTATCAGTAATGCTTGCCTTCATTTCCTGACCACTGACAATCCCTTTCTTCCTGATTTTCAATGAATTCCTATAGTAAAATCATTAACAATGCATTTCCATTATACATATAATAGCCCTATTCTATCAGTAATGCTTGCCTTCATTCCTGACCACTGACAATCCCTTTCTTCCTGATTTTCAATGAATTCCTATAGTAAAATCATTAACAATGCATTTTCATTATACATATAATAGCCCTATTCTATCAGTAATGCTTGCCTTCATTCCTGACCACTGACAATCCCTTTCTTCCTGATTTTCAATGAATTCCTATAGTAAAATCATTTTCAATGCATTTCCATTCTTACATATAATAACAATGCATTTCCATTATTCTATCAGTAATGCTTGCCTTCATTCCTGACCACTGACAATCCCTTTCTTCCTGATTTTCAATGAATTCCTATAGTAAAATCATTAACAATGCATTTCCATTATACATATAATAGCCCTATTCTATTAGTAATGCTTGCTTTCATTCCTGACCACTGACAATCCCTTTCTTCCGGATTTTCAATGAATTCCTATAGTAAAATCATTAACAATGCATTTCCATTATAACATATAATAGCCCTATTCTATTAGTAATGCTATTTGCTTTTCATTCCTGACCACTGACAATCCCTTTCTTCCGGATTTTCAATGAATTCCTATAGAAATCATTAACAATGCATTTCCATTATACATATAATAGCCCTATTCTATCAGTAATGCTTGCCTTCATTCCTGACCACTGACAATCCCTTTCTTCCTGATTTTCAATGAATTCCTATAGTAAAATCATTAACAATGCATTTCCATTATACATATAATAGCCCTATTCTATCAGTAATGCTTGCCTTCATTCCTGACCACTGACAATCCCTTTCTTCCTGATTTTCAATGAATTCCTATAGTAAAATCATTAACAATGCATTTCCATTATACATATAATAGCCCTATTCTATTAGTAATGCTTGCTTTCATTCCTGACCACTGACAATCCCTTTCTTCCGGATTTTCAATGAATTCCTATAGAGAAATCATTAACAATGCATTTCCATTATACATATAATAGCCCTATTCTATCAGTAATGCTTGCCTTCATTCCTGACCACTGACAATCCCTTTCTTCCTGATTTTCAATGAATTCCTATAGTAAAATCATTAACAATGCATTTCCATTATACATATAATAGCCCTATTCTATCAGTAATGCTTGCCTTCATTCCTGACCACTGACAATCCCTTTCTTCCTGATTTTCAATGAATTCCTATAGTAAAATCATTAACAATGCATTTCCATTATACATATAATAGCCCTATTCTATCAGTAATGCTTGCCTTCATTCCTGACCACTGACAATCCCTTTCTTCCTGATTTTCAATGAATTCCTATAGTAAAATCATTAACAATGCATTTTCATTATACATATAATAGCCCTATTCTATCAGTAATGCTTGCCTTCATTCCTGACCACTGACAATCCCTTTCTTCCTGATTTTCAATGAATTCCTATAGTAAAATCATTAACAATGCATTTCCATTATACATATAATAGCCCTATTCTATCAGTAATGCTTGCCTTCATTCCTGACCACTGACAATCCCTTTCTTCCTGATTTTCAATGAATTCCTATAGTAAAATCATTAACAATGCATTTCCATTATACATATAATTGCCCTATTCTATCAGTAATGCTTGCATTCATTCCTGACCACTGACAATCCCTTTCTTCCTGATTTTCAATGAATTCCTATAGTAAAATCATTAACAATGCATTTCCATTATACATATAATTGCCCTATTCTATCAGTAATGCTTCCCTTCATTCCTGACCACTGACAATCCCTTTCCTCCTGATTTTCAATGAATTCCTATAGTAAAATCATTAGCAATACATTTCCATTATACATATAATAGCCCTATTTTATCGATAATTCCTGACCACTGACAATCCCTGGAAAGAGGTTATTCTATTGTAATTTGTATTCACAAAAAAGGAACTCGCATGATACACGAGATACATGATAATATCATTTTTTTAAGTGAAATTTTGGGGGTCACACGATACGCGAGATCGCCTGTTATACTTGTATATACGGTATATATTTTTTTTTTTTTGGTTTTTCTAGAATTATATGCAATGGAGATACATGAACACATGTCATCGTGTCCTTCCTTTCTTGGAGAGAACCCTGGATATGCAGAATGGCGGGAAGAACTTCTTCTTGGGAGATCAGGTAAGAACTATAATCATTGGATATGAAATTTATATTATTGTTCTAGAGCAGTGGCTAACAAACAGTGCGGCTCGCCTCATAGATACGGCGGAAGAGGATAGCAGGTGAGGCGGAAGAGGATAGCAGGTGAGGCGGAAGAGGATAGCAGGCGAGGCGGAAGAGGACAGCAGGTGAGGCGGAAGATGATAGCAGGCGAGGCGGAAGAGGATAGCAGGTGAGGCAGGATGACTGAAAGGCAATCAAAGATTTAGAAGCAGTTTCAAAAAATTCATATGCCCAAAAGTAGTATGATTTCAAAATTTAAAATCCTATTACGCATTACTTGTAATTGCATGCATTAGTCCCAGTATAAATAGTTATAAATAATTATTGACCGGATTGTGATATTTTTACATTATATCAAGTATAAAGCCTATAGTAACCAGGGTCCTCAAATTGGAGGAGAGAGTTATCAATGAAATTATACTGACTTCGAAACCGCGGTTATCTCCCTTTAACCCTCTCTTTGTTTTTATTCCTAAATATACTTTTCATCACATAAAATTTGGTGAGGTTCAGACAAATTTCCATTCCGAAAATGCGCTACAGAGAAAATAAGTTTGGGAACCAATGGTCTGGAATCGTGCAAACCCGTTTTTTGTTTTGTTTTTTGTTTTTCACTGGTAGCTCCATATATGTTTAAGTGTTTACAATTTAAAATGTCTCCGGGATTATGTACTTGTTTATTTTTTTTTATTATTATTATTTCTTCTATTTTTCACTCTGCAGATGATGTGGTGTGACATGATGTGCTATTGTTCCCTTGAAAACCCTTACATGGAGAACCAGTCAATGTTCAGCAAGTACCCCAAACTGATGGCCCTGAGAAACCGTGTGGCTTCTCATCCCAAGATTTCTGGATACCTGAAGAGCCGTAGCAACACTAACTGGTAATCAGCCTGTAATATTAAATGTCCACACAAGAAAGTCCGATTTTGATTCCAAAATAAAATTACCAGCATTAAACTGTTTCAATAATGTATATGAATATTAAGTAAATAAAGAACTCTTTCAAAATATACGGCTTCCTGTTTCTTCGTAATTTCTTAAACAACGTAATAGATTTTCTTTCATTTTATCATTATTATTATTATTATTATTATTATTATTATTATTAATAATAATAATAAGGAAACAAGCTGTAGACAAACCAGGTACCTATCGTAGTGCAGGGTTAAAAACTGAAATGGAAGGTTTTATTCTTGCTGCACAGGATCAATGCTTGCTAACTAGAAATTACCAAGCACATATGCTGAAATATAATGACAGCCGAAAATGCAGATTCTGTGATAAATATCCAGAAACAATAGACAATTTTTGTGTCAGGTTGTACGGTATTGGAACACACTGAATATAAAACCCGGCATAACAGAGTGGGCCAATATCTGCATTGAAAACTTTGCAACATTTGTGGAATTAAACTACAAGAACCCTGGATATGCAGAATGGCGGGAAGAACTTCTTCTTGGGAGATCAGGTAAGAACTATAATCATTGGATATGAAATTTATATTATTGTTCTAGAGCAGTGGCTCCCAAACAGTGCGGCTCGCCTCATAGATACGGCGGAAGAGGATTAGCAGGTGAGGCGGAAAGGATAGCAGGTGAGGCGGAAGGATAGCATTAAAGGCGGAAGAGGATAGCAGGTGAGGCGGAAGAGGATAGCAGGCGAGGCGGAAGAGGATAGCAGGTGAGGCGAAATTTTGAAGAGGATAGCAGGTGAGGCGGAAGAGGGCAGGCAGGCGGAAGAGGATCCAGGTGGCGGAAGAGGATAGCTATCTGGTGAGGCGGAAGAGAATAGCAGGCGAGGCGGAAGAGGATAGCAGGTGAGGCGGAAGAGGTTAGCTGGTGAGGCGGAAGAGAATATGACCACCACCCAGACTCGGTTCCAGAATAGAGGACCTGTAATAATTTTATGGAACTTTACAATGCATACAGACAGAACAATAGATGTTAATCGACCAGACATTGTAATGAAAGACCTCAAAAACAGAGTATGCGTCCTTATTGACATAGCAGTCCTTGCAGACTGGAATGCATCTTTGAAAAAGAACATCAGAATAGGACCTTGAAGTGGAAAATGTGGTACATGAGGAGATGAATAATAATTGCAATTATAGTGGGAACCCTAGGATTGACTGGAAACTGTTTCGATATACCCATTGAAGGGATTTTGGTAGCCCATGCCTTAAAGATATAAAAAAAAATAAAGGGTTCAGTTCGAAATTCTAACCACCTGAAGAAGGCCGGAGCGTACAACTGCCGAAACGTTGTGACAAATATGGCGACAAATATGAGGACAATAGTCCGACTAATGTAAATACTATAAAAAAAATATTCTCAAAAGTACAGCTCCTACCTCATGAAGGTCTTTTTTTTGTTTTTCCTTTTTTTTTTTGCTTAATTATCTGTTGTTTTTTTTTGTTGTTTTTTGTTTTTTTGTCATTAGAAAATGTCATGATGCCATTTTTAACCTTAGGTCTCTGGGCAGGACACGGACAGAAATGTCTACCCGCCAGAAATCAAAGGAAATAAAATAATAATACACCTTTTGTGATGTCACTGAACACTCGTTGCCACTTTTGTGATGCTAACGAATACTCGTTGTCACTTTCGTAATGCTCGTTGTAGTAGAGACTTTGTAATCGCAGATACAACTAGAGTAACGCCATTGAACAATGCTGGTGTCAGACGCCTTCGAATATCACTAGCACTAACAGTACTTACTCGATAATACTCGCTTAAATAGTAACCCGTATATTAACAGAGGATAGGCTACAAATGACGATCCGTATAGTATAGAGGATAGAGCATACACCATGCTACTTTCTGCTGATGCGTTCCCCCATGGTCACGTGACCCACTTAATTCAATTCTGTGTTTTCCCACTGGCGATCTATGTTCAAACTCAAGTGTCGGCAGCGACACTTTATTCCTATATAACATTATCTCTGTCCTAAAAATGAGGGTAACTGTTAAAAAGTTTTAATTTGAAGATTCAATGAAACAAAATTATGGAAACAATGAATTAAAATTTAATAATGCGGAGATAAAGTATTGCAGGCCAATGAACCGTTTAATTAATCCATTCCCTTTACAATTTTTAGACGTTCAATGGTAGAAATGATTCATTGATTACTCTTGGTATTATATAAATCATTTTTGGCTCAGTATATTTTGATGTTAAAAATTGATGTTTAATATAACAGTGAAATAGAAATATCTCTCAGAAGAAAAAAGATAGCTACAGAAATTAAAAAATATGCCTATTTTAAGATTAAGTTGAAGCAAGATTAATTTCGAACCGAATCCTTTATTTCGTCCACCGGGGTAGATTGTTCATGTTCTACATGCCATGCCTCTTCTGGGTGTCTCAGTTATTTCTCTTTAACTCAACTCTCTAAGTTTTCGGTTAGCAACTAGTGTGGCCCGGTATTGAACTGGCAAATCGTTGGGTCTAATCTAACCAATGACATTATCCACTGAGCCATGTCTCCAGTGGATAAAGACGTTCGGTTTGAAGAGTTCGAAATTCCAATCACATGAAGAAGGCCGGAGCGTAGAACAGCAGAAAGTTTGTGAATATAGCAATGAAGATGAGGATAACAGTTCGAATAATGTAAAATAAAGCAAGTAACATATACCTACGTTTTAGTGCAATTTAAAGTTTCATGGGTTCCCAAATCATCAGGCACAAATGGTAAATGAACCACTTAATATAGTTGTTTTTTAAAATACTGGGTCTCATGAGAGGAACGCTAAATTAAACGCAGTTTTAAAACTCAAATTTAATATAAACTTAAATATAGTATTGGGGTATAAATTCAAAATATACAGAATAGTTAGGGAAGTATTCGGAAAAAAAGAATGATGCAAGCTTATATGTATTTCCGTTGGAAAAAAGAAAAGAATGATGCATATATATATATATATATATATATATAAGACTCATTATATATATATATATATATATATATATATATATATATATATATATATATAATATATATTAAAAACTTTCTCCGATTTCACCAGTAGAGAAGAAAATATTTATGAATAAAAATGACAATAGGAAAACTAGTAATTGCTGACGAGTTTCGCCCAATGTGGACTTTATCAAAACAAAATGCGAAATGAATTTAATTGAACAAGGTAACTAATAAAAACAAAAAAAAAACCAGAATGTTCCTAACTACTGGAATGTAGAGAAACGCTATTTTCATATTGTTAACCGAAAATAAGCGTCAGTGTTTGTCACGTGTGGAGAATATTGTCGTTACATCTGCGTTGATGTATTCAACCATTTTATGAATCTGTTTGTGAGAGCAGGAATTTTGTTAAGAAAGGTGAAATGGGGAAAAAAACCTGGGCGTAGATTAATATTTGGGTAATATTCTATGGCGGCACTCTCTAGAATTTTCCTTCTGAATGAGTTATTTTTTTTTTATGAGTGTAGCATTTTTAAAATCAAAATTATGGTTGGGTAGAGCATTAGCTAAGTTGTTTTTTGTGAGGTCTCTTTTGTGCTCATAAATGCGTTTTTTTTTTAAATTTCTACTTGTTTCTCCAATATATTGGGAGGAACAGTTTTGAAACTTCTACTTGTTTCTCCAATATGTTTATCAATTGAAACTATTTATCCGATTCCTTTTACGTTTTTCTATGTAATATATATATATATATATATATATATATATATATATATATATATATGTGTGTGTGTGTGTGTGTGTGTGTGTGTGTATGCAGTTTTTTTTCTGCTTGTTTCTCTAATATATTGGGAGGAACAGTTTTGACAATTTATTTTCTAAATGCCTACTTCAGAAATATTATTGCTATTAGTGTTTGAGGATCTGATTATATCCATAATGGTTTTGGAAGTGTTTGTGATTATTTTAAGATTATATAGATGGGATAGGTTGTTCTGGATAGTGGACGTGATAGAGTTTGTCGGTAGTATTATGCATCTGTTTTCATGTAATTCATTATTACGGATTATGTTATTATTTTTGTTTCGGTTGTATATTTTGTCTGCCTTACTGCTTGCGTAGTGGATGAAATGAGATGGGCATTGTAGGTCTTTGAATGTGTTTTCTATGTGTATGTTGGTTCTTTTGCTAAATATTTGGGACTGCAGATTCTTAAAGTTCTCAGATAGAAACCTATAATAATTCCAGATTTAATTTTAGAAGAGTGGTTTGAGTAGAAGCTGATCAGGTCACATTTGTTTGCAGACTTTCTGTAAACGTCAAAATTGAGTTCATTATTATTTCTATGTAACGTGATATCTACAAAGGGAAGAGTTTAGTTGTTTTCCACAAAATACTAATTTCACAGATCTTCTCAACCAACTTAGCAACGTTGAACCTAAAATAGACTTCACTTTTGAAATTGAAACCAACTTCAACAAATTCGGGAGTTCTTTTCTCATCAGAACGATCAGAGTCAGTTTTCTGAGCTGTCTTAATCACCATTAGGCCCATTCAAATATTTTCCGAATCCTCTGCACTGTCCTCAGATTGACACCCAAACACTCTGAAATGTTCGTGTTAGACCTTGCGGTGTCATTTATTATTACGGATTAAGTTATTATTTTTGTTTCGGTTGTATGTTTTGTATGCCTTTCTTCTTGCATAGTGGATGAAATGATATGGATATTATAATTTATTCAGAAACAACTAATGTACTAGTCATACAGAGAAATAATTTCTACTGCAATTTTGACTTTAAAAAGGATACACTCATAAAAAGAAAATAACTCCCTCAGAAGAAAAATCTTCGAGAGTGCCGCCATTGAATATTATCCAAATATTGATCTACGCCCTGGTTTTTCCCTATTTCACCTTTCCTAACAGAATTACTATTCTCACCAGCAAACGTACACAACATACATATATATATTCAAGGAAAACACACTTCAAAAGCAGACATTTATTTTCTTGACAAAATATTTTTCGCGAATGACTTAAAATTTTTATATATAAAATTCTGTGGCTTCCTTTAATCTGTCCGCCTCACCCTCTGAAATAAAATTGACTATCGAAACAAAATTTTAGTGAGAAGTGCAAACAGGTAAGTGAGTACAAAGTTTAGTTAAGTTTACTAGGATGCGTAGCTTAGTACAATAAATTTTCATTCATTTTCGGGCAAAAATTAAATGTTTTGTTATTTAGCATGCAAAATACTCCCTTTTGTGGTGGCAAAGAACACTCGTTGCCACTTTTAAGATGTCAACGAATACTCGTTGTCACTCTCGTAATGCTCTTTGTAGTAGAGACTTTGTAATCGTAGATACAACTATAGTAACGCCGTTGAACAATACTGGTGCCAAACGCCTTTGAGAACACTCACCCTAATAGTACTTGCTTGATAATATTCGTTCGAGGAGTAACCACTGAATAGTGATCAGAATACTAATTCGTATAGTGATCAGAATAGAGAAATAGTATAGTGAACGTTATAGAGAATAGGATTCCGTATAGTAATAGATGATAGTGTACAAATAGTAATTAATTAGACATCACGCTAATTCCCATATACACATTTCCTTTACCATCACGTGGTCTATTTATTCAAAATGGGATCTCCGCGTTTGCTCTCTGGTGGTCTGTGTTCAAACTCCAGTGTTGGTAGCGACACTCTATTCCTATATAACACTCCGACAATTTTAAAAACAATTTAACGATTAAAATAACAAATACTTATTCATTAAAAACGCAATATTTTTTGCATAACTTTTCTTTAAGTTTTTATAAGTACAAGTATCCTGTTTCCAGTTCGCCTTGCGTTTGCGAGAACTATTAGTAAATCATAAAGCCAAACGCTTGAAACAGGTAGGGAATTTAACTCCAGAAAGAAATATTTACACATAGCCAGTTGTATTTTGCATGCTCAAGAGTAAGAAAGCTTAGAATTTCGCTGTTAAAAAGGAATAAAAATAATTTTAAAAATATTTTTTTACCATGAAGTCATATAAAATTAAATTAAAAGAAATTATTAAACAACGAATTAGGGTTTTGTCAGCGTATTTTCCAAAGAAATCCACTGATTCAAATTTCATCGATTGGTTTGCGAAAATGAACGAAAAGTAGAGATGTAATTCTTGACAAAAATGTTACCGATAACTTCACAAAGAAAGAATATTATTTACCATTTCAAATGGCTCTTAAGGAACTGCGTTCATGATCAAACCAAACCTATAAATAAATATATTGGAAATACTACTACATGCTAATCTAGACGACTCACCTTGCACCTAACTGACCATATCTCAATTATGACACACACGGAAACCTACCAAATTCCATCCGCAACATATTTGTAAAAAAATACAAGTATAATAACCCCATCCACATATAAAACAAGATTAAAAATAAAGAAGCACTAATAATAAAAAGGGAAAATCCAAAACTCAGTAACGTTCACTATGAACACGGCCACAATTTACTGACCATGTTTTGAAAATAATACATTACTATAATGTTAGACACATACATAAGACCACACACATTCAATTAAAAAGAAAATATAAAAATCGTCCTTGATAATGGCTAAAATTAGTCGAAAGCGCTCGGATAGGCAGAACTATCGCAGAGTTTTTAAATATTTTGTGTCCAGAAAAGGAAACACTTTTACGAACACAAGAAAAATTAAATAACAAGTTAAATCGGAATACCTTGTCAGTCGTATTTAATGAAACATGTATAAAAGAGGGATTGCTGCCTAAATACACAACTGTCCAAATAATTGTTATTTTCCCAAGTACTTTCAATCTCATATGAGACTATGTTGAAGGGGTTAAAATATCTGTGGATGTGTAGACAGAAACTCCGTAAATTCAAAAACATTTTTCACTGTTCCTTTACAGGTTTCCAAAATTCGAATTCTAAAATTTTTAGCTTTGCAGGGGGGTAAGTTTTGCAATGCTTTATTTTAATATTTAAGAAATGAAAATGACTTTTAGTCATAATATTTAAATTTAGCATTTCAGAAAATAACTTTGCTGTAACAAACATTAAAGTACTTAAAGTTAGGATGCTTGTCTCCATTGGTAGTTTCATGATTAAAAGAAAAAAAATCATTCGTTGGAACTACAAGTTTTTCTTTTAATTATTTAAGACCTTAGTTGATATATTCCTAGTTTATTTATTTTGGGGACCAAAATTCTCTTATGTAAACGACTTCAATAATTTTAAGTTTTTGCTTATTATTTTGATGAAGTGCTACTATATTCTTTTGCTACTATCTGTCTAATCAGTGAATGTTGACATGTGTGTCCTTAAATGTCCTCGTCAATGTCGTTGTTGTAAAACCAACATATGTATTAATATGCAATCTATCAATGGTCATTTAAATTGATATACAATTTTGGTCTTTTATCAGATGCTAGTTGACAGAGAAGACTTTTTTGGTTGCATTAAATTAAATATTGCATCTAAATTAGTCAGCCAAAACCTGCTTGAATGTAAATATGCTGCCTATATACACATCCATATATATATATATATATATATATATATATATATATAAACATAAAACATAGAATATATATATATATATATATATATATATACAAGAGAGAGAGAGAGAGAGAGAGAGAGAGAACCGTACGTTCTACTTAAATAGAGGCATACTAAAATTAATGTCTGAAAAATTAAAAAAATATATATATATAAGAATTTTTAACATTACAGATGGGGACCGTCTAAGGATTGCTAAAAAACATGCAACTTTTTAGTAGTGGCTGGACTGTGTACATCCGAATAGTGATTCTTTGTTTAGAAAAGTTCTACCATATAGTAAAGGTAAGAAATCCGTTGCTATATAATCCGAGTGGATCCTTGTAGTAAAAAATATTAAAAATGAGCCACAAAAAGAACTCAATGTATTTATTATTACAGAGCAGAAATTAATACAAATAAAATCCGAAATCACCTCATATGGGGAATAAGCTTATTTCGACCGACGAAAAAAATAAAATTCTTATTCAACCTCCGTATAGATTGAGTTCGTGTCGGAATTAGAAATAAACGTCGAAAAACAACTACAAAATTAATCAATTTCAATGTTTCAGTCAGACGAATGGTACGAGTGAGTGGTCAGGGGAGTGTGGAAGGTATCAAAATAATCAAGCGAAGAGGTTTTATAAAATTAAACCCAGATATTAACCTATTATATTAAACGTATGTACCTCTATATAAAATATTATCAGTAACATTGGAGGAATAACGTACATACTCTACTCCCCCAGAAGATCTAAGTTACTAAGGATAAGTTAAAATGCTTACCTCAAGGTTATTCATTATAAAAAAAAATGATTATTAAATTTTAAAGTTTAGCAAGATTGTAAGGTCAAAGACGAAATATACTTAAAATTGACGGTTAGTTTGAATCTTTGATTTAACATCACGTTCTTATTTAAAAATCTGATCATCTGTATTTTCTGCTGTAATCACAGGAAACAAGGTTCATATTAGGATCTACATGTTCTAGCAAGTTTTAACATTTTCCATTTTACTTTCGGGGTTTATTTTCTTTTTTCAACCTTCAAAAATAGTTTGAAAGTGAGGTTCTGTTTTTATAAGTATCATTATAAAAAGTAGATAGGTACTTATACCAACGATCTTTGAAAGTGTTCATTGAGCTGCCAATATAAAATTTTTCAATCCTCGGATTTTCTATTGACGAAATAGAACACATATACACAAGGGATTCAGTCAAGTATTTCTTAGACAATAGGCCTCGGTTGCTATCCTTAACGATATTAGAATAAGTACTTGCATTGTGGTTATTATTGTTATTGTTAAATTGATTAAGTTTTTTTTTATTGTTATGCAACTTTATTATCTTCTCAAGATTATTTGTACAACTATAGCTAAGTTTTAATGCATTCCTATTGAAAGTTTTATTAAGAGGATTGCTTTTTGGTAAATCTTTGTCAATTAAATTTAGAAACTTATTTATTTATTTCCTGTTTTCTATTTCTTTTCTTAGAACTATTTTTATATTCTCTAAACTGAATTTCAGAAGACTCATACACACTATCTCCAAGAACTTCATTATACACAGCTCTGTGTTTCTCAAATATCTCTTTTTATGAAGAGTTTTGGCTAATCAAATGTTCTACAGTGTAAGGAATATGTCAGAATAAAGATGGTGGGTGATTGGAATTGGGATGTATATGGACTGAGGGCTGACAATTTTAATGGCCTAAATTTAAAGTTACATAAAAAAAAAATCAACATGTTTAATATTAGAACATATTTTCACTTTAAAATCTAAACACTTAAATTCCCTATGAATAACTTTTTACCCACTGTTCTTTTTTTGTGGATTAGGACAGAATTCTTACAATTGATAATGGCGTTTATCTCTTCACTGGAAATGTTGGAATAAACTTTGGCAAATTCCAATGTGACTGTAAAATCAATATTCCCACACACTTATTCACAATTTAAAAAATGATTACAAGAACCTCCAATTAGACAACAAGATCAAAGACATTTTCGATAAACCACCCATAAATGCAATGAAACAATCACCTAACTTATCAGCTATCCTCACCTCTACCAAATATCTAAACAATAGAAACCAAACAGGAAATTACAAATGTAACAAACCTCGTTGCTTAGTTTGCAAACATTTAATAATAGCTAATACATTTTCCGTACCCAACACCAATATCAGGATACAGCCACCTAACCTCACCTGCGATACCCATAACGTAATCTATTATTTATTCTGCAACTTATGTCCTAATAGTGGATATATTGGTGAGTCTGGAAACAATTTTAGATTTCGTTTTAATAACCATAAACAAACAATACGTCAAAACAACCCTTATTCCCCCATAGCTAAACACTACAATCAATCAGGACACACATTAGAAAACTGCAAATGTTTATTAATAGATTCCGATTTTACTTCCACATTCACACGCAGAAAAAAAGAAACATATTGGATTTTAAAATTAAATACACATAAACTAGGGTTGAATAGGGACTTAGGTGTTTTAAATCTTTATAAATATTTCAATAGTTAAGCAATTTTTTTTAGATATAGTAAAAAATTTTTTTTTTAAATATTTATGACAGTTAGATTTAAGTTAGGAATATCCGAACAGTGACGTTCCATATCACGTGACGTCCGCGTCTCGCGAAGGACGCTACTTGCTAACAAACAGTAATTTTAATTTATTTGTAACAAACAGTTATTTCTGATGAAAATTGATTGAGGACAATTTGAAATATCAAATATATATATAAATAAATAAATACTTTCATAAAATAAAACATTATAATTTTCAATTTGAAACTTTTTTATATATATATATATATATATATATATATATATATATATATATTATACTGGGATTACAGCATTTTTTTTACTTAAAAATATATATTTAAAATAAACGGTATTTATATATATATATATGCAAAAAATATTTTAGAGTTAGGGATATTATTTGTTTATTTTTATATTAAGTCTGAAGGGAGATTACTGGTTTTTGGGGTTTTTTTTTAAAATCAAACCCTAATTTCCATTAAAAATTAATCAGGATCAAAGTATTTAAGCATATCTTTATATGTATTCCTCCATATAACCATCAATTGATTTCTCTTGTTTAATAAGATAGGGTTATTTACGGATATTAAAATAACTAATTTTTCTTCAAGAGATGAATTACATCAATTTCCTTTCCAGTTCTAAGATTTTGATCTTGCTACAGGTAATAAAATTTGTATTACCATCATTCTTTAATTGCAGTAAATATTTACAGAGCAGGATTGTATTGTTTTGTATTATATATATATATATATATATATATATATATATATATATATATATATGTGTGTGTGTGTGTGTGTGTGTGTGTGTGTGTGTGTGTGTGTCTGTGTGTAGTTAGTTTATGAAAAACAAGGAGGATAAAATCCAGAGAGCTCAATGTAAATCCAGAGCAAATAATTTAAATAAAAACAGAACACTTTAAGGTTCCATGTAATAAATTATTTCACCACAGCCCTTTTAAAGGACTGTGGATCATCAGACTTTACTTCCAAAGTTTGAAACAAAAAATGAAAAGAAATTTACACATTTTTGACGGGCCGTATTAAGCATATGTAAATTAACGAAGTGAGGAAGTGAGGGGGAGAGAGAAAACATGATTGAGTTAGATGTAATTTAAAATTTCTATTCTTTTATACTTAAAATTACTTGAGGTGCAGACATTGACACATTTAAACGGTGAATATTATATATATATATATATATATATATATATATATATATATATTATTTAAACATTTCACCCCAAGCAAGGCGGGATGGCACTAGCACGCAAGAGGTTACAGAGAGTGGGAGCAAGAGTAAAGAGGCTTGATAGAGGAAAGGATGAAGAGAAGGACAGGTAATAGATCAAGGCATCTGGAGATGTCGATTGACATTACATTTGAATATATATATATTATAGCTATCATATACAACTAATAGGATATAATTCCACAGACGGGAGGTGCGAGACATGAAGCAATTGGAGTAGAAAAACGGCTACATTTAACCGTTTTGACAGTGAAAGGATGTGGGCGAATGCCAGCTAAAAAAGTATAATATGTTTAAATTCATGCAGTCTGAGAAATAGTCAAAGTAGCTCGTCGGAACAGTTACCACGGTGAAAATGTTTGTAGAAAAGACAGAGGGAGGCGACAGCATGTCTGTGAGCGAGCAACTATAGACAAGTTGGCAGATCAGGACCAATCACATTGCATATCTGTCTCTGGATTTTGTCGAGGACCTTAAGGCGAGCTTCGGGGGCACTAGACCATATATGCCAGCAGTATTCCATGCAAGGGCGAATAGTTGATTTGTAGATTTGAAGGATGGACTAAGGCGAGAAAAAAACTTTCTGGCGCGACACAGGGACCCAACTTACATTGCGAGGGATGAAGCTATGGATTCAATGTATTTGTTCCATCACAGGTCAGCAAAGATATATGAGATAAAAGCAGTTTAAAAGAGGTAAAATTTCGTGGAGTTGAGCATCAGAAAATCTAATGGGTGGCAGAGATGGTTCTCTGTGAAAGTAAAAAAGCAGTTTTGACACCAATAAGGCAGAAATGGATAGAAAACAGCCAATTCCTGCTTGTTAAAAAAAAATCCATCTAATTTCCAAGCAAAATGTACCGACCATAAAATAAATATGGTTAAAAACCGGGAAGACCGGGGGAGGAAGAATAGATCCAATCCAGAGACTCTGCCCGACTGCGACTAAGTCAACCCATTCTACAGGAACGGTCTTCCCAAGAATATACCAAATATATCTGTAAATATACACATATACGTTCATTATGTTCAATACATTTTGTTTAAGTACATACATACACATATGCATTATTATTCCATGCTTTATAATCAAATTTTAACAACTGCCCCAGTCTACAGCCGATTGGAAAAAAGAAAAGATAAACGGCCAGGTTAGTTTTGTCAGCGATACCAGACTTGCTATTATAATAAATAAATAGTATGTCATTAGTACAGATGCCTTTTGGGAATTATGGCGTCCGGAAGGTCGTTAATGAAGATAAGGGATCGATATGCAGGGCCCAGGATAGAGTCTTGGGGCACACCTGCGCCATTCTGGAAAGAAACAGGGGGAGGATCCGTTGAGAATGACCTTCATTAAACGGTTTGACAGGAATGATCGTATTAAGTCAAATAATCGACCTGAAATTTTTTTAATGAATCTCGTGAATGAGGCCGGCAAATGGACCCTATCAAAATCGTTTCAGAGATATCCAGACAACGGCAAAAGCTTCTTTGTTTTGGAAGATTTTCAAAAAAAAATTCAAGTTATGGCCGTGAGCACATCAGCTGCAGGACGGGCAAACAGAAACCAAAATTCTTCATGCTTTGATCGAGCAGGTCATGGGATATAAAGTCTTAACCACTTCGGCGTTGATAAATCTTCAAAGACTTCGCCAATTTGTGGTAAAAGACTGATAGTGTGGTAGTTAGATGGGTCAAGAATGGTCTCCAGAGTTCTTAAAAAAAAAAGGAACAATAGATGAAGAACTTCCAGCAGACAAAAAAGATTCATTGAGGCAGTATTTTTTATAATTTTGAAATGTTCAGGAGCACGAAAATTCAGGACAATGGTTTTATCCCGTCTCCACCGCTAGCCTTATGGGAGTCTAATTTTTGAGATGGACCCAAAACCAACGTGTAAATGTGCAATTCGTCACTCAAAGAGCCTCGGTTCAAGATGGAAATCGGGTGTGGGTACACCGGATTTCGAGCATTTTTCTCAATTGTTTTGTTTAAACACGTTCGTTCCAATTTATCAGCTTAAATCAAGGACCCGAAAATTGGTTGAACTGCTTTCTTTTGGAGGTTCACTGTTTTTATTTACAAGTGTTTATGGAAAATGCCAATATTCTTTGAATCTAATTTGCGAAATGCAATACGTTGTTTCATATATTTTATCAGCAAATGGTGATTTTATCTTGTCCAACAGGGAAACTTTTTGCACTCGTTGACAGGCTTAAACAAAAGATGTCTGTTGAGATCTACATTTTTGTCAGATAGTTGATATTTGGCGAAATCGGTGTTCAATTCCTGTAAGGCAATGATAACTGAGCAATCAGCAGAGGACCAAGGAGATAAGCGTGATTTAACCTAATATTTGAACGCGGGTATGAAATCCTCGACTCTTTTATGCAGGAGAAAACCTAAATGATTGACGTTCTTGAATTTGGCAGCTTAAAAAACACATCAGATGGAATATGGCAAAAAATTGCCTGAACGAGTCCCAGTCTCTTTTTTTGAAAACAGAATTTAATCCATTCATTTTATGAACTTCTTTGCTTTGGTGGAGTAGAATGATTTTCAAAATGATGTTTGTTCATTGATCAGAGTTGCCAACAGGGCAGGCAAGAAAAGCCGGAGATAATTCAGGGGTGGAAAAGAAGGGGTGTCTTACCGCTAAGATTGTCGGGGAAAATCAACTCAGATTGTGTGGGAAAATCAACTATTTGCGTGAGGGATTGAGAAATAGAAAAGGGTTTGAGAAAATCAACTATTTGCGTGAGGGATTGGGAAATAGAAAAGGGTTTGTATTCCGGCAAGGTCTGTTATAGAGTTTTTAAGCCATACATTTCTATATTTTTAAAGTTCCTTGAACACGAATCAAAGCAAACGGATGGAGAGAGATAGCCTTGTCTATATTTTATGAAACGCCTTGTGATTATACCCAATCTTGGGAGGATGGACGGATAGAGAATGGTAACTTTTGAGCATTAGGGAGAAATCATTTGCGAAATATATAAGTAAAAGTTTTTGACGATCATAAAGAGATCTCTAACCATTGGGAGATGCACTTTGACGTAAACTCCAAGGTCGTGAATGTGGGTTTAAGAGTCGTTTTTAAGGAGAGCAAGGTAACCGGTGATCGAGAGGTCAGAGAAAGGGATAAATGAGTCGAGGTTGGTTTCGCAGAGTTCCAGTATATCGGGAGACATGAGGAACGATTCCACACTACAGAGATTGGTTCGAATACCACGGACGTTAGAAACGGAAATATGCAAGGGTTTAGATGATTTTTTAAGAGCTGGTTTAAGTTTGCTTTTTTGATCGTTATTTGGTGATATAGAAAGAGAAAAATAGAAGACCTAAAGTAAAAGTAGCAGACGGCCATCGTCTGTGACATGGTTTGTCGTTGGCGCAGCCTGCAAAATTCTAATTGAAGCCTCAGGATTGCGCTCTGGAACTGAATAGAGGGACTCATTTTTCCATGTGTCATGACATAAATTACAGGCATTGAAGCATTATACAACTGTTGATAAGAGCGGCCGCTCAAGATGCTACGCAAGAGGTAGGCCTCCTAACTACCATTCGGGAAGAGCAACCAGAAAACTCTCAGCCGTGTACTCTCAGAAAGAAGTGGCATTGCCACAGATTACACACATCACAAGAGAATCACGGCAGTATTAATACTGAGGCTAGAGAAAAAAAGAGGAACAGTTCCAGGAACCCCTTCTTAAACAAACAAACAAAAAAAAAAACAATGGGTGAGCCTCTACTCTTGTTCAAGAGAAGAGGGAGGAGCAGATATTCGTGTGATAAGCTTATTTACCTACATGTTTACACGCACAAAAACAAAAAAAAAAACAATTCAACAAGATGTAAACCTCGGCCCTTTGATAGGTCTCCTTTTTAATCCTACTAGCTTGCTAACTAGTTTCCTAACTCGGGATATTTTTGACAGGAATACTTACCAAAATGGGGGAAATTTAGAATGTCCTTTCCCCCCATTTTTATGTTTTTCTTTAACTTAGTATAATTACCATTGCCCCTAGCTAAAACGCTATTCAGTTATCCAGCATTGCTCTATCTTTCAAGAGATACCGGCAAGGGTTCAAGTGAACCGAGTGGCTGCATGAAAGAAAATAAACAAAGGCAGATGTACGTCAGTTCCGTTAGCCAAGGGATCATATCGTTCATTTTGAAGGAGTCAACGAGAAAAAAAAATCAAAATATTTATCCAACCTTTTCAAACAGCAGTAAGGACTAAATTCATTTCAGTTAATAATTAATAAACAAATAAAGAAACAATAAATACAACACAAATTTCATAAAGTGGTAAGAACAAAGGTACACAGTAGGTAAATTAGTACTGGTTAAAGTCGAAGACAATCCTTCGATGAAGACAGAACAAGTGAACCACAAGGCAATTTGGAAGAAAATAAAGAAAGGCAGATGAACGTCTCTTCCATTAGCCAGAAACGAAATTTCCAGAATTTTCATTGGAACCAAAATAAAATTTGACAGCTTTAACGGAATGTATGCTAGCTCGTCATACAATATTATCAGTTATATATATATATATATATATATATATATATATATATATATATATATATATTATGAAATGGACAAAGTCCGACAATTATTTTAAAGACATTTTTATGTTTAACATTCTTTTTATAGATACAAGTATTTCAGTAAATGCTCTGTTTATAATAAACAGTATTAAACAACATTTACCGGCCTGAATGTCCGAGAAATTCTCATAGTATTTTAGTAAGTGCTCTAGAACATTCAGGCCGGTAAATGTTGTTATATAAAACGAGTGATATTACATCACAATTTAGTTGACTTTTCATGGTTTCTAACAAAATTTTGTCATTTCTTACTGCTTAACTTAGCTTTTGGAAGGCATCTTTCTTTTCCAATTACGCCTTCGTATTTCTACGGGTTATAATTACAAATTAGGTCTGTATGTTTTCTTTGTTTTTAACGAAATTTTCCTCATTTTTACTACTTAGCTTTTGGAAGGCATCTTTCTCTATTGCAAGTACGCCTTTGGATTTCAAAGAGTTATAATTACATCGCAGTTCAATATTTTGTCTTTGTTTCTAACGAAGGTTTCCTCTTTCTTAATACCTTACTTAGATTTTGGAAGGCAACTTCCGTTTTTCCAGTTACCCCTTCGGATTTTAAAGTGTTATAATTACATAGCAGTTCAGTCATTTTTCTTAGTTTGTAACTAAATTTTCCTCTTTCTTCATACTTTAATTAGCTTTAGGAAGGCATCTTTCACTATTTCAAGTACACCTTCGGATTTCAAAGGGTCATAATTACATCGCAGACTTTGTCTCTAACCGAAATTTTCCTCTTTCTTAATACCTTACTTAGCTTTTGAAAGGCATATTTCGCTATTCTAATGACTTTCAATTTTCGCTGTCATATCTTCTTTCCTCTTTTAAAACATTTCCCAGATATTTAATTTTTCGTACGTGCTTCATTTTCGTATCTCCAGTTTTTAGTTTGCCTATAAATATATTGCTGATTATTTTACAAGGAAAAAATACTGAATGTTTTCAAAACGTAATCGTGTACCGTTCGAATTAGTAGATTAACATCGTCACGAGGTTAGAGCTGTTGTGTGCACCATTAAAATGCACATTGCTAATTGCTTTTACTGCAGAAATGCATTGCAATTAAAAAAAAGTAACTGCCAATAATCGGTAATTAATGTAGCAGTTACTAGCAGAATCCAGCTATTAGATATAACATGAAAATGCAGTGCTAAGAATTTTAGTGCAGTAAACATCAGCTTCAGCCATCTTGCTCAGAACAGACAGGAGGGAAATACAGATTACGTTCGGTTTAAGTTAGTTAAAATAGACTTTTGCATTACGTGGTGGCTTTAAAAATAACCAGGGAATGTGATTTAAAGTCTATGCTTTTGATGTCCCTGGAATTAAATGACGAACAAGTGTTGGGCAAGTCTGAATTAGTTGGCCTTGAAATGGGCGGCAAATAAACAGCTCGCAAGGTTGACAATTAAATTGGTTTGTGATTCAGAACACAGATTATAAATTCGAAAGATTTCTCCTCTTCGTCCTCACAAACGACTTGTAGTCGCTTCACCTTAAGCAAAAACTATCATTTCTCTTCGCTTCTGTTTACAACAACTAGAATAGTTCCCGATTCACTATGCCTAACTACACTCTATACTACTTCAATGGCCGCGGACGTGCCGAGATCCTGCGTATGATGTTCGCCGCAGCCGGCGTTCAGTACAACGACAAGAGGTTTGAGTTTAACGAATGGGACAAATATAGGAATGGTAAGTAAGAATTTAAATTCCAAACTTCATTACAATTTTTATAGTTATTTAATTAATTGAATACCTTTATGAACATCGTCTGCGTTTAAATGACGTGAATTTATTGTTGATGTTATATAGTGATTTTCCAAGCGTAGCTCAGATGTGGCACAAGGCCGAAAGTATGGGGCACCCAGTGAGGATCGAACTCACTATATCAGTCACAATTGTTCTAACGAGACAAGCTTTGTAACCGTTACACCACCACGAGGTGCCCAACTAGTAATTATCCAAGCGTAGCTTATACGTGGCACAAGGCCGAAAGTATGGGATACCCAGTGAGGATTGAACTCATTACGCAATCGTAATTGTTCTAGGAAGAAGCTTGCTAACCATTACACCACCTCGGGGTGCCCATTCTTGGTGTTATATAATCAGTGTATAAAATATTGTCAGTTAATCTCTCTTTTGAATGACTTGTGTTTAAAACGAGAAAGATTACACCCCTCAACATTGACTTCTAAAGTCTATAATTCTCAAATAGCCTGAACTTTGAATTTTTCCATTAATTCCTTATTTAATTTTATTTTCTCTCCTCAATAGGAATAATTAATCCGTTTCACCCTCCTCCCCAGTCTCGTGAGCGGGATTAGCGTTACTTCCTGTTTAGGAACTGGATTTCCGGTTACATCTAAAATTATTTCATTCGCTTGTTTTCCCAGCCATTTCACTGAAGACTTTTCTCCCTTAAGCAAGTCTTTCAATTCTGGTTTAGCATTCTCGAAAGAAAATTTCACATCGTTTCCACCTAAACTATTGATCTATCTAAGGAGCTTCGATTACGACGGCATCCTATGCCAACGTGTAACACCCAACCAAAAGGGCCCACCTTCTGGGTAAATACTTGAAGAACGAGTATAAATCTCAGAAGTTTTTTATTCTAGTAAAGAATTCTAAAGTCTACTTGTGTTCTCTACTTTTAACGTCTTCACATGATCTTCTACTAAAGATTCGGTTTCCGGTTCCTTCTAAAGTCTACTTGAAAGATATACCTCTTTAGTAACCCTCATTTCAATTTCAAAAATTTTCTTGAATTTCATTGGTTGTTAAAAAAAATAAGCTTCGAGAAATTTCCATCACAAAACAGTCAAAATTTGTGCAAAAATCTTTCTCAAATTCATCCCTAATTTAAATGTTTCACGAAATCCTATTGGCTAAAAAAAAAAAAAAAAAAAATGCAACATTCGCCCACGCATTTCTCAGAAAAAAGCGCAACAGCTACCAATCCCCGTTTGAGCCGATTTCGTTGTTGAGAAAACTATAAATAGAAATAGCAAACGAATTTTCGTCGCATTTGAGACTCACACACGCGAAACATAGACACAGGAATTATGTGCCGCCAAAGAAACAAATTTCCTTTATGAGACATTAGAAAAATTTACACAACAAACATTTTCACTCAATATCTTTCATAGAAAATCTTTTGTCTAAGTTAAATTCAAGCTTTTTAATCAAAGGCAGGCAACCTTTTAGACATTGAACATTTCCGAAACAGCAAAGAACTTTTTTCTCTAAAATATACCTTTGAAGACATCATTACAAACAAAGAAATTGTAAATTGTGTATATAAAATTTAATCTGTTGTTTCAAACATGTATTTTTTGTCGTGATTGAATATCGTTACCATTTGGCCATTTCTTATCATTTATGTTTGTGGATATTGCATATTTTATTTACAGCACAATCTTAAATATTCACCCAACCTTCTTAAATCCACTACACCTCTAACGTCTGCACCTGATCTATTGCTTAGGATTCGGTTTCCGGTTCCTTCTAAAATTTACTTGAACTTTATACATCTAACGTCTCCGCCTGATCTCCTGCTTAAGATTGTATTTCCGGTTTCTTTCTAAAGTCTATACTTCTAAAATCGCCTATACTCTGAAATCTTTTTCACTAATTCTTTATTTGATTTTATTTTCTCTCCTCAGTAGGAATAATTAATTCGTTTCATCCACCTCCTCGGTCTCTTGAACAGGATTAGAGTTGCTTCCTGTTTAGGAATTGGGTTTCCGGTTGCATCTAAATCGTTTTCATTCGCTTATGTTTTCCCAATCGCTCCAATCTTGACATTTACAAGTCTACAGCTAACCGTTATCTTTAATTGGGCATTGTTTTGGGGGAACATTAGTAAAAAAAAAAAATGTAATCTACGCTAGCACTTGTTATTCTAATATTGTTTTTCAACAACGAGCAGACCCCAAATTTACTCCAGTCCTCATGTCACTTAATGAGGTAGACTGTTTCGAACCTCAATCGGGTTTAAAGTTCAATGTGGGTCTTGTATATCGGTAATGAGATTCCAAAATTTTTATATAAAAATACCAACAATATATATATATATATATATATATATATATATATATATATATATAGTAGAATTACCAAGAATAGATCTTTAAAGTAAAATGACCAACAATATATTTAACTGTAGCTGAAGGCATAGAGTAAGGTTCAAAATATACTTAGTTGAAGCCATAACATTGTGTTGAAAAAATTTAGATCTTTCCATTAAATAACCCATAGAGGTGTTGATAAACCTCTAAAGATCCCAGACAACCAACCAATATATATGAATAGTGCATAGCTTAAAACTATTTTTTATCACACGCATATATATATATATATATATATATATATATATATATATATATATATATATATATGTATATATATAAAAGTGAACATTGAAGTCAACACTTACAGGTGACAGGCTGTTTCATGCTAGACGCAATTTACGATTGCGCCTATCATGAAACAGCCTGTCGCCTCTGAGTGTTGACTTCAATGTTCACTTTTTATATTTATATTTACATCTGATATATCTCTAATATTGAGCACTTTATCACATAAATATAAATATAGCACACCTTAAAAGTATAATTCTTTATATATATATATATATATATATATTCAGATGACAGAAAAGGTGTCTTGGACTTTTGCCGTGAATAAATACTTCGGATACATAAATTGGTTCAATGATATAAGCGATAAAAGAAATTGTTTATTTATCCAATTTGATATCGTGGATATTTACACATCTGTTTCCAAGAGCCTGAAGAGGTACAACATAGTGCCGAAGCACGAAAGCTATTGTGTAGAGATTTCGACATATTTTTGTTATTATAATAATAATAATAATAATAATATATATATATATATATATATATATATATATATATATAATGAATTATAACTCTACCATTTTTAGGCATTTAAAAAAAAAACATGCCTGGCCGCATACATAATTCCGGAAAATCCTTGTTGAAAACACAACTATACTTAAACATGAAAACAATAAACAAAAACTAAAAATTCTTGAAGCTATATACATAAAACAGTTGAAACCTAACCTGAACAAAATAAACTATGAAATCTCCACAAATATTCTTAAATGTCTATAATTGATAACAGAAGCCATTGGTCTATACCAACGGCTTTCCTTATTTAATACTTCTCGTTTTTACTCTCTCGTGGTCATGTGTGACGTCATGAGCTGTGGTGCGATTTTCGCTTCCAGCGTCTCGTATGCACGAATTTTCGTTGCTTGGAAATCTTTCATGCAAAGAAAAACAGACTATCATTATTGTTTTGTCCGTGTATTGTTTAATATATTGTAATGTAACTGTCATCTTTCATAATGGCGTATGTAAGCCTGAAAGCTTAGATAGCATAAAATATAAAATATATATTCAATCGTTTTTTGGTGATATTCAGACGATTTTTTTAAAAATAATAGACAAAATATGTCTATATTATTTAATGAAACATAAAATGAATAGATAAAACTTATATATATTATTTAATGAAACATTCCTCAATATCAATATATATATATATATATAGTCGAATCCATTACATTCACTTAATACTAATAAAAAAAGCAGACGAAAAGACTGGATTCTGTAGCCTTGAATAGCAAAAGAGAAAAATCAGAATTCAAAACCAAAGAGCAACGAAAAAGAAAACAAAGCCTTCGCCACCATAATCAAAGCTGGTGTCTGTCGGTTTTAGGAACTGAGCTTTGACCTTCATACGCCGAATACGAAGAAGAATGGATCGACAAGCGAACGCTTGTCAATCAACTGCTTTAAAGCCTATTCCTCCCCATGAATCTGCGGAAGTTTTTAAAGGAACAAAGAAGAAGAAAAGGAAGAAGACGAAAGAAGAAAGGAGAATTTCCAGAAGAAGACAAAAAGAAGAGACGAAAAAGACGTAAAAGAGAAGACAAAGAAGAAGAAAAAAAGAAGACGGAGAAAAAAAGAAGAGGAAAAAGAAAAGAAGACGACGGAGAAGAAGAAGACGACGTGGATGAGGAAGAAGAAGAAGAAAACGAAAAAGAAAAGAGACGAAAGAAGAAAGACGGAGGAAGAAGAAGACGGAGACAAAGAGAAGATGAAGACGAAGAAGAAAACAAGGAAAAATAAAGACATAAAAGAAGATGAAAAAAGAAGACTAAAAAAGAAAATGAAGACGACGACGACGACGAAGAAGAAGAAGAAGAAGAAGAAGAAGAAGAAGAAGAAGAAGAAGAAGAATTTTTAACTTAATGACATCACCCGTTAAATGTTGGTAAATTTATCATTGATGTTATAAATATATAAATTCCCGGATTCAATACTGATTAATTTTAATTTTTATTTTTGCGATAAGCTAATAAATTAGAGTTTATAAAAATCCACGTACCGTTAAATGTCGAGAAATTTATCGTTTGATGATAGATTCTTATTATAACTGCCCTTGTCCTTCCCTTTATTAGTTCCTCATTAATAATGAACTATTACGTGTTCTGTTCACGTTGAAAGATGGAGGAAGACATTACTTAGTTTCAGTAAGAAAATGAAAGAAGGAAGAAAAAAGAGAAGTTAGAAGTTGAGAGAGTGTATCAGATTATGCTGACGAAACACATACTACACTTTGATCGAGGCCAAGACCAAAACTGTCGACTCTCTAAAGGCTGCCATCGTGGAGGCATTCGCCGCTATGGACAAGGACATGGTCGCCAAAGTGTGTGGCTCATTTCGCACCCGCCTTGAGATGGTCGTCACCGCCAGCTGCGGTTACATTAAAAAATAATGTAGTATGTACTAATAACTGTTGCTAAATAAACAGTCGGATCTCAACTTTTGTTTTTATTGCCTATTTCGTTTTTTTCTTTGTCAAGTGTCGGATTTTGCTGCAACACCCTGTGTGTATTCCTATTTATTATAAATACGTATTATTGGTAATTTTATATTATCATGGGGTTTTGCTTTCGTTTGGGAGTTAACTGTTTGCACATAGCTGGGGCCCTACCAGTTGCAACCACCCCGAGTCATAGTGACGAAACAGATGGTGAACCTTGGTACAACAGCAATTAAGTTGCGATTCAACGTCTCTCAAAACCTACAGAGTTCTGAATTCAGGATGTAATCTATCGTCACCCGCAAGACTGATATGAATTTAAGAGTGGAAACTAAGAAGTTAATATTACAAGGTTAACGAGGATAGATAATGATTAACTTGTCGCTTGAAGAGGTTAAGATTGCAGTCTTCGAGGATGTATCAAGCAGCAGTCTGAAAACATATCCGAGTATAATTCTTCTTTACAATTGGAATACAAAGGAAATGCAAGTGATTCGACTCCTCAGAAATAGCAAAATTTCTCCTGTCTATAAAGTTCCTAACTAGTGGGACTAAAGCATCTAGCTGATCCGAACATTTGCCATGGAAATATCGATATAGTAGCGACATGTTTACAATATTGCGTTTGTGGGATAAGAGGCTGCAACGTGGAAAATAGGTTTACCCTTACACGATCGCTTAAACGATTTTTATCTTTGTCAAGGTTGGAGAGGGAAGATTGTGCATCCCCAACCCATATATGCTAGCGATACTCCATTTTCTACTAAATCTAAAGAATGTGTCAGGTATTTTCAGTTCAAATTCAGATCATAGTTTCCGTTTTGTAAAGGTTTACCTTGACTCCCATTATTGTAGCACTTCATATCCATCATGAGAGGTTCTGATCCGTATGGTTATATTAGACTGTTTCTCATCATGATTCTCCACAACTTCCTTGATTTTTGAGGTATTTAAATTAACATACCATTAGCATAAAACTTTCAATGCTGTCGGTGATAAGAAATCTTAAAATTATTCCTGATGGAGAAAATGGCGTTTTAACAGTAACAGATACCGTTTATAACCGTTCGGTGTAAGTCTATAATTATTATTTTATCATTGTTATATATACAAGTAAAATTATTTTTGCTTTTTATTAACAAAATCTCAATAAACGAATTGGCCTTACTACGGAGTGAATATCATAACATATCCTGGTCAAACTAAACATTTTTCTTATTTTTGAGGTATTAAAATTAACATAGAAATGTTTATCCTGTCTATAAATTTCGTAACAGGTAGAACTAAAGCATGTAGCTGATCCGAACATTTGCCATGGAAATAGCAATAAACTAGCGACATGGTTATAACATCGCATCTGCGGGGAAAGAGGCTGCAGGTTGGAAAATACATTTACCCGCACACAATCACGTAAACGATTTTCAACTTTATCAAGGTTGGAAAGGGGAGATTGTGCAGCTCCAACCTATATATGATAGCAATACTCCATTTTGTGCTAAATCTGACTTTTATAAATGTTATGGAGTGGTTTCACAGTGGAGGCTTGTATTTGTACTAAGTCGGTCCTAAAATAGGTTCGACGTACAAAACGTTAGGAACTTGATATAATAGGTAATGACGCAGAGAAATCTAGTTGTGGTCGCTGATGCTTTAGTATCCGACTAACGGTCGTCCGGCATCGACTGACTGACTGACCGACCCACTGAGCGACATTATTTAGTCACCACCCCCACGAGGGCATCATGTGGCACACGGCCGCTTTAACGTGGGATCTCCCAAAATATGCCCTTTGAACCCGTATAAAGAGACTCCGCCGTAGCCTCGTTCGGGTTTCTTCCCGCCCGAAGGCAGAGAATTCAACCGGTCAGCCGGTCGTCCGACTTCAGACTGAACACATACCGACCCACTGAGCGACGGTATTTAGTCACCCCCCCACGAGGGCATCATGTGGCACAAGGCCGGTTTAACGTGGGATCTCCGAGCCCATGGGCTCGGCCAAAAATATGCCCATTGAACCCGTATGAACGGGTTCAGGGTCGGTGTACCTCCCCGAAAGAAACAATATTAAATCGCGAAACCCGAAGAAAGACAACCCTTATGGGAGCTTCGAGACCTAATTCGTTGAAAAATGAAGTCGTTACGTAGAGCAGTATGGCATAGACGAAGGAGGAAAGAAACGGCGAAGAAACGGGTGGCATTTCTGTCAAATCCATTCAATTTCACAAAGAAGCTGTTAGGGGAAAATCGAAGTGGTCAGTTGGAGAGTACCCCTAGTGAAATCAATGCTTGCCTCTTTCGGGTTCCTCCCGCCCGAAGGCAGAGAGTTCAACCTGTCAGCCGGTCGTCCGACTTCAGACTGAACTCAGACCGAACCGTTGAGCGACTGACTTGTTACTCTTTCTACTCCTACTTATTATAGGTGGAAGAGTCTATTAACTATAGAATAGGTGTGTTATACTATAACAATAAAGCGGTTATGTGACAGAAGGTTTCAGGTATTTTCATTCCAAAGTCAGATCATAGTTTCCGTTTTGTAAATGTTTACCTTGACTCCTATATTTTGTAACACTTGATACAGGATGCTGATTTTCATGACAGTGGGAGTCAGGTGCCTCTTACAGTGGTAGAATATGCCGAAAATTTTGTCAGCATCTTTAAAATGAATCAAAACAGAGTCGGCTGAAATGTTCATAGGCTGACCAAGGTGCTCTCATGGAATGTGATCAAATATGGTCCATTGTTTAACATACTCCACACACTACTCTAATCGGTTTTGCAAGTGCTTAGATCCCATTGGTTGAAGACTCTCTCAAACTATTTCTCAAATAGTCACCAATAGAAGATTTGGTATCATCTTCACTGTGATACTCAGCTATTTTGACCATTCAAACCAATAACTTGATTGCTAGAGCATTGTCATGATGAAACCAGACCCCTTTCATCAGTTTTTATGTGATTTTCGTCTTGACAGCTTTTCCTAACTAATTCAAGTTGGCATCGTACTCTCCTTTAAAGGTGTGAATGTTTTGAAGGTAGTTAGTAAACACAATGCCTTTTACATACCCCAAAATTGAGGCCATCTTCATCTGCAGATGAAATGACCTTAGCATTCTTTGTAGCAGTTGAGGATGGGTGTTTGCTCTTCATGCATTGGATTTTTGTTTCTGAATAAAAGTGATGAAACAAAATCTCGACCTGATATAGGTAACTTTCAAGAAAACCATCGGGATCTGCCTCAAACTGTTAAATAGTAGTTTCAGACTATTATTTTTTCGTGGCAGTTTATTTTGGCTCAGACCTTCTGAGACTAACCTTTAAGGTCAGATGGTAGACAAAATAGGGATGTCGATTTTTTATTGGCTAAGCCGAACGTGGGTTTGTGTTATAGATTAAGGTTTTCGAGGAGTTGCTGTTTAGAAATTAGACTAACTAGACATGTTATATTGGGTTTGTACAAAGCACCCCCCTAGTGTGGAAGGGTCTTTCGGGAGTTGGTTGTTACACGTCAAAGAAAATTGACGTGTGAGATTTTCGTGTTTGGAAGCGGTCCTCTAATAGCGGAGGTGTATTAACACCCACTTGATAGAAGATCTACCCGTCGACGTGGTTAATAAAATAAGTTAAGTTAAAAGTTCGCTTTGTTGATGCTTTTCCTCTGTGAACCCAAAGAACATTTCGCGACACCAACCAAGAGAAGAAGAGGATTGAACTAAAACGACCATCGATCACCGGTCAGATGAGATGAAATCCCCCCTACACGCCAATGAATGTTATGCAACAAAACCATTTTAGATTTTCCCGTGCCTGGTATGGTTTTGATCCGGTGTCAGATGTGGCACTTATTGAGAAGAAACCTTCGTCATTTCAAGTTCATTATGAAGAATATTCTCAACTCTTCCACGGATTATGCTAATAGCATTGGCTATTTGATTTATAATTAATAACTGTCATGTATCGCTATGTGGTTAGGACGATCAATGTTTTCCTCGGTGGTGGCAGGTGCACGTCATCTTGACCTTGTATCATCTTCAAAACTCTCCCTCCCTTTCCAGAATTCTGCTACCCACTTTTGCACTGTTGACAAAGCTGGAGCGTCATCCCCTAATGTAGCAACAATGTCAGGATGAATGTCCTGGGAGACTAAACCCCTTTTTACTGCAGATAATTATTAACACTTTAAGAGAAGTGGTTACTAGTTACGTTTGAAGTCGGTCTTTGAAAACTCAGATATCAGTGGATCATTTCTTTGTCTCTGTCTCAAAGTGATGAACCCGACAGTCACCCTGTGTTAGGAAAGATCAAGAAAGCCAGCTGAATCTGGCCCAAACAAGATTTTTCCCGTGATGTGATCAGCCTGGTGTGCTTTTGATCAGATATCAGAAGTCGTGCCACCCACTAAGCAGAAACCTTCGTCTTGCCAAGTTCATTGTGCAGAATATACTCAATTCTTCAACGAAATATGCTAATAGCATTGTCTATTTTATTTATAATCACCTGTTGTCCATCACCATGTGATAAACACGATCAACGTTTTCCTCGGGGGTGATAGTTACAGGACGGCAACACATTTGGTCATTTTCAAGACTCTCCCTTCTCCTCCTAATTTCAGCTGCCCACTTTTGCACTATTGAAAAAGCTGGGATAAAAGCTGGGATAAAAGCTTTTTTATGCGGGTACTTGATAACATCACGATACCAAATTTTGTTGATTTTAAAGTGTAGTCGCAACTAGCTATATCTTATGGCTTCTTTGAACAGCCAGTTTGCATAGAAACGCAGTTCTTAATCAAAAGAGTTTAAAATTAATGCCTGTCATCCATTACCATGTATTGAAAACAATCAATGTTTTCCTCGGTGTTGGCATTTGAAGGGCGCCCAAAATCATCAGAACTCACTCTTCCCCTCCTATAATTACACCTGCCCACTTTTGCCTTGTTGATAAAGCTGGGGCGTCATCTCTTAATATAGCAACAATGTCAGTATGAATGCCGTTGCGGACTAAACTGTTTTTTTCTGCAAATATTTGTTAACAGCACGATGCCATTTTTTTTTCCATTTTCAAAGAAATCGCTACTAGTTATTTTTGAAGTCTTCTTTGAACAGCCAGGCGCCAGTTTACTTGGAAACGCAGTTCTTAATCAGAAGGGGTGAAATTAATGCCTGGAAGTTTTCACAGATCTAGCATCACTCCAGCATAATCAGCCGATGAACTCTTCAGCCCAACTTCTATATATATGAATTCTACTGGAGTCTGGAGTGATCTTGTGACCCTACATACGTTCAAAAGCTTGGGTCCAAGTTGAGAGTAACAACCATCCATCATGACACGTTCTCATCGATATGCTTATACAAGACTGTTTTCGCATCAAACATTTCCCATTGTCTGTTAAAACACTTCCCCTATAGTTAAATTTATGTACTGGCTTGATTTTTACGTCGCTCACTTGTAGCTCGGATCTTTGCTTGTTCCTCTTGCTAACAACCATAGTTTATATTTTGGTTTTTAGATATGCCTTGCTTGTGTGTTCCTGTCTTGGAGATGGACGGTGGAATGAAGATGCCTGAGACAATGGCCATTGCCAGGTACTTGGCCAGGGAATATGGTAAGTATTCAGTTTTCAATGAGAGATTTATGTCATAATAATCGACTGTTTAATCGCAAATTCAATTCAACATAGACAAAATATCTGATAATAGAGAAAATCAAATCTGACATCAGACAAGGAGGCTTATTGGGGACAAGTGTGTAAATCCAGTGTTCCTTAATGCTTAAAGTGTAGATTATGCCGTGTATTTTCGCGTTTATGTCGACCTTTAGATAAGACGAAGTAAAAAAAAATATAGTAAATTTTAATGAATTTCTACCTCTACAAGACGAATGCTTATTGATTATATAAAGATAATTTTATTTAGAATGTTACTTGCTGTATTCTTAGAAATTCCAAATAAACGAAATAACAAAACCGATTCTATATCCTATTTTTCTATACACGTCCTCTAAAAGGGAAACCATGTTTTTGTCTACGTTTCATCACGTGATCTCTTAGGAATTATTTTTTCTCATCTTTTCCTATACCTAAACAGTTACAAACAGCCTGGTGTACTACTTATACTTCATCGACAATCACAAAATTCCACTGATAATGCACAATAATTGTACATTCTAAAGCTGTGAACGCAATCATAACTCGATGTTTACATTTTCTCAGCTGAGCTTGCATGAATACAAGTTGATTACATCGATATGGAATTATTCTTCGAATAGACAATTTATTATGAAGTTGTGCCAGTAATATATGAAGTAGAAATAGTGTATTACTTTTATTATCAGTTTATTTGGGGTGAATCTTTTCATGTACGTTATTAGTTATCTTACCTAGGCTGAGGTTAGCTTACCGGCAAACAATACTTAAAATTTAAGGTTTCATTTTTTTGAATTGTAGTATAAGGCAACTCTCTGTTTTTAAGGAAGATTTTTGGGATTTAAAGGTCGTCTTATACGCGGAAATATAAGTTAAGTAGGTTTTCCAGTGAAATTTAAAATTCAAAACTTAAAAATTCAATCATTATCGTCTGTCTTATTGATTCCAGTTCTTTTATTGTTCTCACTACTTTATAGTTTTTTTCGTATTCTCTAGCACGCATTAACCCCTTGCGCCTTTGTGGCTTTTTTACCTATTTTGGGGTGAAATGAATAGAAAAAAAAACGATCTCTACAGAAAATATCTATTTAACAGAGTAAAAAAATTCAGAAATCAGAGAAACAATTTCCTGGATGATACCGAAAAATATAAATATAATGTGTACGTTGTTGAATCCTAAACAAATTTATACTCACTGTTAATAAA
>CAHIKZ030002837.1:502500-557084 GCA_903632075.3 Acanthosepion pharaonis
TATTCTTTAATTTGGCTTGCTCCGGAACACGGTCCTTAAGGTGCATGTGAGTTCATAAATACTATTAGTTCTCTGTAATCTGGATTTTGCAGGTGAGTTTTTATTGTTGACGAGAAGTTGAACTGTTTATAATTTTTAATAGTGGACAATTAATTTAATTAACCTTCAACCTACGCCCGTAACATACTCGTAGAAATAATCGTAATTTTCTTGGAGCTTCGAAGATACGTATCGTCTCTCCTTGAATTCAGAACGCCATAGATTATACTAACGCTTTTTAACAAGTCAAATGGACTTGAAGCCTGATTAACCAATGAAATTAAAACAACACAAAAATAAAAAAATAAATACCAGAATTTCTTTCTTATTTTTCCTCCAGATTTCATTCGCTGACGAGGCTTTAGTAAAAGTCAAAAATGTTAGCTAGAGAAACATTTCATATTTGTTCATTTTCTTATTATTCTGTCGGATTCCGATTCATATTTTACATGTATCTGTTAGCAATTCATACATATAATAAAAACAACAACAATAATAATAATAATAATAATAATAATAGTGGCTAGGACGGTTAACCAATCTATGTTGCAGGCGCCGGCTCAGGCACATTTGTGAATTCGTGGTTTAATACCTCATCCAAGGACAGAACTCATGACAGTAATCCCTAGATGAGAGAAATGTGTATAATCAGTTTTTATATCCAATATGCCACCGCCCCGGGTGTGAGACATTAATGCAGCAAGGAGCGAAAAATAGCTAAACCACAGGGACAAAATTAAACATGTATCAACGGATAACATATGTCAACTAATAAAATGGACAACTGATGATGACGAAGATGAAACTAGTCGAAACGCTGTGTCTATAATATTATCGATATCAATTAAGAATAGAACAATAGTTCGAAATAATACAAGAATATTGAGAATTACGCATTTCAGAAATTATTTTTTAAACAACAGAGATTAGTTAGTTAATGTTGAGTATTGATTTTACGGTTTATCAACCTTTTCCAGGCTACTTAAAGCCAGAAAATAGTTTTAGATTGTGAGAATGTTTTTAGCGATAATAATGATTTACTGATACATGTCCTACTAATTAACCCATAGATAAGGAGAATTCATCCATTTCCCAAGGGTATTATAGAGTAAATGAATATTACGAACACGACTAGAATTAGAACTCGGCTCTCCGACTTCCAGTTTAGAGTCATTAACCACGTGTACATCCAAGCTTACAGCACCTGGTATTCAAAAGCGTGTTGAGTAATGACCCATCGTAAGAATGATAAGTGTAAAACAGATGCGCCTGGTTTTGATATGTCTCGATAAAACCAATTTTCGATGAGAAGAAAACACATCTTACATTAGCGTCGATATTTCGTTTTTGTTTTGTTTTGTTTTTTTTAGCGGCATATCAACCTTTATGGGTTATTTAATGCCGAAAACTAAATATTTTGAACACAATTTTATGGCTTCAACAAGATATATATTGTAAATAGTTATTACTGGTAGGCTGATTTGTTTATCTGCATATTAACCTCTATGGGTTATTTAATGCCGAAATCTAAATATTTAACACGCAATTTTATTCAGTTTTATACTTTTGACGATAACAATGATTTTAGTGATACAAGTCTTACCAATAAATCCTTAGCTTGTGGAAGAACGGCTAGATTCATTTCTTCCCCAAGGGTATTTGCGTGTAGGCGGTTTCTCTTCCGGATTCTTCCGAAGGGTTTGGCAGAGGAGGGGAAGGGTATTTTTTTCCACGTCGGGATAAATGCTGCAGATTTAGTATCTGTTCCGTTCAGGAGGCCTTCTCGCCTTCAGTGTGGTCCCCAACACCGTTGTGTAACATCTATTAAGCAGCGGTCGTATGACCGGCTAGGACTAAATTAAACAAGCTATGATCAGCTAAGACAAGTTTTGACCAGCTGAGACAAACTAAGACCAGCTTAGACCAATGGCTCCAGTCAGAACACTCGGGTCGCCACCTTAAAAGCCGACCCTGTTTCACAACCTGACCCAGTGGTGGAGGGGGGGGTAAGATATTTGCCCGTAAGTTGATATAACGAACCCAACTAGAATTGGAATTCGGCTATCCGATTACAAGCTGCTAAGAAATTGTCAGGCGAGAGATTTTTTTTCTCTCCAGAATCTATCTTACATATCTATAAGTCTACCATTCGTCCATGCTTAGAATATTGCTGCAATATATGTTACGGTATCCCTGCTATTTACCTGGAGCTCATTGATAAGATCTAACGAAGAATCAGCAATATTATTGGTCTTCATCTGGCAGTTCGGCTTCAGTAATTTTCTCACTAGCTTAAGGTTGCCTCTCTGCCCCTTTTTTATATAAATACTTCGATGTTAATTGTTCGAGCGAGCTCTTCGTAACGGTACGTAGACTGTATGAATTTAAGCGCAAGACTCGACTGCCGGTGCGATCTCATCTGTTTACAGTTCAGATGTAGCCGTAACTTCTATGTTGACAGTTTCTTTTCTCGAACTTCTTGCTTGTGGAACTCCCTTCCGGCCCCAGCTAACTTTAAACTGCGAAAATTTAAAGGCAATGTCAATCCCTATCTATTGTCCTGGCACTCTGTCGTCCTTTTTAAGCAATTTTTATAGATTGAGGGGCATGTTAAATTTGCATAGATGGAGAGAGAGTCTCGAGAAAGTGTTTCGACTTCAAGATACTTCCCTTTTTTTTTAAATGTACGACTCGTAAAGCCGCCATTTTTTAGGGGGCGGGAGGATACTTTACACGTGAAACACACCCAGATTCATGTTCGTGCAGAAGGTAAACCATTTTCTCTAATTTAAAAAAAACCTGGTATTTTAAGTGATCACCCATCTCAGTACTGACCAAGTTCGATGAAGCTTAACTTCGCTGACCGGTGTTTCAACGTGATGTGGCCGTAGCGTAGATCTTTCGTATTTTAATAATAATTTTTTTACATGCAGATGGAGTGTATCAGTAGCGGAGGCAAAATGAACAAAAAGCGAAAAAAGAATAAAATGTCCTTCGAGGAAGCGTTTTGTCCTCTGAGCGACTTAATCTAGGCAAATGTAGGATTTTTTTTTTTTTTTATTGTTGCACGTTTTTATAATGAAAGGCGAAAATGACATTGGTTTATCAACGCTTTTAAATTTGAGAACGTTCATGAATCTTCATCAGACAATTGAATGGCAGGTCAAACATGTGAAGGACACAAACTGTCATAATTCAAAGTTTGATAAAAAAAAAAAATTAGTAAAGCGACCGAGTAATTGTAATGACAAAATTATGCAGGTGTAGACTTTCAGAAAGTTTTATTCAACTGAGAAAAAAGGTTCACGCATAGTGTCCTTTTATAGTCCCAGTAAAGAGAAAGAGGGAGAGTAACGAAACAATAAGAGATAACACTTCATTATTCGTAAGATTTTTCTCTATTTTGTTTAACGGGACGAGTTCATTCCATTTAGCCGGTGGGTTCTGCTAGAACATCTTGGTAAGTTAGCATTGTGGGTTTCTGGGTTCGAAGACTCGCTGTGACTGGGTTTTCCCCTTCGTCCCGTGATGGAAAAAATAAAAACACGACTCCTGCGTGCGAGCTGCTGTGATTCTGATTTTGAACCAGTTTGGGGATAGGCTCGCTTCTGAGCTATCGAGCGATCATCTACTAATTTCTTCCCCTGGGCCCTCTGGAACTCCCGAGACGATACGAACTCAGTATCCGATACATGCAGTGATTCGGTTGATGAGTCCCAAGGCTCAATACTGCCAGGTTGATATTCAACCCTAGTGGAAGGGTCTCAATATTTAGGCCCTTCCTAGGAAGCCTTATCAGGTTTACGTACATCTGCAGGTGCGTTGTCTTTCAGGGAGTTTCGTTCCTATCCGGGTGACACACCCTGGCATACTGAGGATTCTCTTCAATTACCTCCATTCTATTTATCAATGAGTCATTTTTATTATGACGGAAAAACCGTCTCAGAAAAGCCATTCCAGGTTTAGAGAGCCATGATTGAAGCGAAGTTCCCCACCCAGCTTGTCATTTGAATAAATTGTAATGAGAAAGGTACGCAGGTGTAGGCTTTAAAAAAGATTTATTCAGCTGAGAATACAAGGTTCGCGTATAGTGTCATTTTATAGTCCCAAAAAGAAATATCTCTCTAAAAAAGGGAGAGTAACGAAACAAGGTGAGACCACTCTTGATTATTCATAACAGTAATATTCAAATAATTAAAATATATATATTTTATGTTTATATTGACGTTTTTAACTCTCTTTCACTATCTCTCCTGTAGATGATGCTGTGCGACATGATGTGCTACTGTTGTCTGGAGAATCCCATGACGGAAAATCAATCCATGTTCAACAATTACCCCAAGTTGATAGCATTGAGGACAAGAGTAGCAGCGCATCCCAAAATAGTACCCTACCTAAAAAGCCGTTGCAACACCAACTGGTAGAATGTGCAGTATGAAACCTGAAAAGCAAATCAAAACCGGAATTTTTATAAAGTATGACGTTTGCAAGAAAATTGATCAATCCGAATTGAGAACAAATAAATGAATAATTCATATTCAGATCTTATTTAAATTTAAATTGGATTATAATCGACCATATACGAATTATCCAATACTCTATTGTGTAAATCAATATTTTATTAAAGTTTGTTTTATCAATAAAAGAAAATTAATTTAAAGTACACTTCTGTTCCTAATATTTTCACCTACGAGATGAATGAATGTATGATGGCTGATGTAAAATTTAGTCCCGCTAGAGTCTTACAATATTTCGCACAGATGATGCCACTTAAGTGTCTTTTGTAACTGACATTAGATAATAATTATATATATATATATATATATATATATATATATATATATATATATATATGGTTGGATAGATGTGAGTTTGTGACCTTGGTTTCACGCTTTAGCGATCGTCAGACGATCGCTAAAAGCGTGAAACCCAGGGTCACAATCTCACATCTATCTAACCAAATATGTTAGCTCTATATCTGATATTGAGCGCTTTCTAATAAGTATTGCGCTCATATAATATATAAATAATTATACATATATATTTATTTATATACACTTTTCACACACACACACACACACACACACACACACACACACACACACACACACACACACACACACACATATATATATATATATATATATATATATATATATATATATATATTATTATAGAATAGAATTAAGATTCCTTCATGGTAATGATTATTTCACCTTACAAATTAAGATTAATTTGTAAGTTTTTTCAAACCGATTAAGAAAAAATTAAAATGAAAAAGTTATTCAATGTTTTAAAAACGGTTTGAAAATCCTTACAAATTAATCTTAATTTGAAAGGTGAAATGATCATCACCATGAAGTAATCTTAAATCCTATTCTATGCAATTTATTTGCTCTGTTTGAATAAAAGACTGGGCTCTCTATGTGAATCATTTTTAATATATTGTATTATAGGATTCATTTGGATTATATATCAACCGATTTCATATATATATATATATATATATATATATATATATATATATATATATATATATATATATTAAGAAATGGACAAAGTCCGACAATTTATTTATTAAAGACATTTTTATGTTTAACGTTCTTTTTTTTATAGATACAAGTATTTAAGTAAATGCTCTGTTTATAATAAATAATAATCTTATGTTTTTCAATGTTAAATATTCTCGATATGAGTCATTCTCTGTTTGTGGGTGGCGGATTACCAACACACAAACAGAGAATGTCTCATATCGAGAATATTTAACATTGAACATAAGGAAAAAATTAATTATTTTTAATAATATGTGGAAATCTCCGCTTTTACCTGAAGACGGTCACGAGGCCAGAAACACGTGTAATAAAATTATGTAAAACAAAGCATAACATTTTTTCTAAATAAATCCACATTACAACCAAAAACGTTTGCGGCACCTCTCTTCTCTTCTTTTTAATATACATACTTTTCTCTCGTTGGAACCACTACAATATTTCTTATATATATATATATATATATATATATATATATATATATATATATATATATATATATATATCATTTTCTTTTATTTTGTTTTACGCCATATCAACCTCAATGGGTTATTTAATGCCGACAACATTTTTTATTGCTGGTAATATTTTGCTTTGTCAAAAATCCGTCTCTGTTAATTTTCTTCCTTCAAAACTGCATTGCTGGTAATAATTTTTTTCCAAAAAGTATTGCTGGTAATAGTTAAGTATTTGCCCATAGCTGGGACCCTAACAGGTGCTACCACCCCATGTCAAGGTGGACCTGGGAACACCAGCAATTAAGAGGTGGTTCCCCGCTCATCAAAACCTTATGATCAGAGGCCTTCCTGCTGGACGTAGTTTAACGTCTTACCCAGGACGATATATATATATATATATATATATATATATACATATATATATATATATATATATATACAAATGATGAAAGAATTTAAAAAAAAGTGCTCAATGCAAAGTAGAGCAATATATTGCAAATATATTTTTTTATTATATATTAATAAAACTACACAAAATCATTTAATCACGAGTTACCAACCATCGCCTGGTGAAGTGCAAACAGTATTGAAATATGAAAGCGTTTGTTTAGCGATTTCAAAATACTTTTATTATAATCTCTTACAATAAAGCTATAATATATATATATATATATATATATATATATATATATATATATATATATATATATATATAGAACATATAGTACTGAGTATAGAATAACAAACAGTTTCTTGTCGTCGAATTTGGTAAGGTAGTTAAATTTATTGCCAATTTTTTTGGCCAACGCATTTTCTTTATACCCAAACATGAGTTTCATTCCAACCTGAAGAAGCCGAACCTAACAAATGTCATGCCTGGATATTCGAGAAAACATATTAAAGGGTTTTTATTTCCGCAGCAGGGATGATATATTTCGTTATTATATATATATATATATATATATATATATATATATATATATATATAAGAAAAACAGACCACTTAAGGTACCATTATAATAATTTATTTCACCAGAGCCCTTTTAAAGGACGCCGGATCATCAGATAGAACTTCCAAAAATGAAATGAAACGAAAAAATATTAAAAGGACTCTGGTGAAATAAATGGCGGTCTGTTTTTCTTTTAAATATTAGCTCTGGATTTACATTGAGCACTCAGGATTTCATCCTCCTTGGGATTACGCATACGGATTACCAAGTTCTTCATAACTTAAATATATATATATATATATATATATATAATCCTCTGTTCGTTGCATAAAGTGCTCAATACAAAGTGGAGCAACATATTATTAAAGTTAAAGGAGAGTAAAATAGGGTCAGAATTAAAATTAGACTTGTGGGTATTTCTTGATTAACCAATTAAATATCAGATCCACGCTAAATAGAAAACTAAGCTCAGAGGCGGGAGAAGGCTGAGTTATTTTTTCTGTCATGATGAACCGAAACATCACTGACGATTGCAGAAAATATGCTAGCGGCAAATAACTTTAATTTTCGGAAAAGAGGTAACACTTTGTTTTTAAATTTCTTTAAAAAAACATTTAATCACCAGTTTATATGTCTAGGGTTACCTTGTCTAGTTTTTATTTTTAGTGCTGGACACATGAGAAAATTGGTTTAATGTATGCTATATTTAACACAATACTAATAGCAGACACCGAAAAGAAATTATAAAATCTCCTACAGAAGGTAGCTGCGGAAAGTGTGAAGAAGGGACTAAGCATAAAATACAAGAAAGCAGAATGCTTGGTTATGAGTAAAAGGATGAGCCCAAAATGCGATTTGTAAGTCGGGGACACTAAAATCACAAAAGTGCAGAAGTTTAAATATCTGGGAAGGTTTCTGACTGAGGACGGTAATTGCGACACTGAGACCCGAAGACGTAATGGAATGGCCAAGGATACATTCCAAAACCTGGGCAGTGTATTGCGAGACACATGAGAAAATATAGGTTTAAGGTTTGGTATATTTCACACAGTACTGATAGCAAACCACGGAAAAGAAATTACAAAATCTCCTACAGAAGGTAACTGCGGAGAGTGTGAAAAAGGGACGAAGCATAAACTACAAGAAAACAGAATGCATGGTCATGAGTGAAAGTATGAGTCCAAAATGCAATTTTCGGGAAAAGTAGAATCAAGCAGACACGGAAGTTTAAATATCTGGGAAGTGTTTTAACAGAGGACGATAAGTGCGACACTGAAATCCGTAGACATATTTGGATGGCAAAAGACACATTCCAAACGTTGGGCAGAGTATTGCAAGACAGGAAGATTTCTTTGATAAAAAAGAAAAAAATACTGAGCTGTTACGTCATATCTCTCCTTTACGGCAGCGAATGTTGGACAATTTCCTCAAAGATGAAGAAGAGACTCGAGGCGACGGAGATGTAGTTCTACAGAAGGATGCTAAGGATATTATGAACCGGGTATGTAGCAACTATAAGGTCTTAGAGAGGCTGCAAACAAGGAGGAGGCTTATACTTAACATCTTGAAGAAGCAGCTGAAGTTCCTGGGACACATAATGAGCAAGGAAGACTTCGAGAATCTGATACTCACAAGGCGAATAGAGGGAAAGAGAGACAAGGAAAATCAACGCATGACGTACCTAGCGGGTACTAGCGCAAGTGGGTGTCAGAACGTGGTGGCAGAGGGAAGGAACTTTTTGAGAGCTGCAAGGAATAGAGGGCGGTGGAGAGCCATGATCGCCTACGTCCTGAAAGAAAGACTATTTATGGGTTAAAGTTCTCAATATTCTGGAGGTAGGAATTGCGCAGCACGTGCATAGCTCTATACGTAAACATGCTTCATTAGTATCTGGGCACCCACAGGCGAAGGAATGTGCCATTTATAGAGTTCTGTCACTTGAGGGTTCAGTTATTCAGCGGAGTTCTTCCCTGTGGTGGATGAAACACCATCGTAACATCATGGGGGAAATTGTTATCAACACGTCTCGTCCGGCTCTCTCTAGGTAGAGGAAACTGAAACAAAACTTGGTATTTTTCTCCGAGTCTTTTCTCGTTCTGGGCAACTTTCAATTTTTAACCACCCCCTCTCTGTTTCCTTTCTGTAGTTTAACGTAATTCCGACGCCTTTTCTTTTGACGCAGTATCGGACTAAAGGTACCTTAAATTTCTATTTTTAGTGTCGTGACGATACTCTCGTGTCCGACGTTTTCATTAATAAAATGTTCCATATTTTAAATATATATATATATATATATATATATATAAGTTAGTTTATGAAAAACTAAAACTAGGTAAACCCAAGGAGGATAAAATCCAAAAAACCCAGAGTTGTCAAGAATTTAAATAAATCAGAGAGAGTTCCAAATAATTTCAATGTAAACCAAAAGTTTTATTTATATATATATATATATATATATATATATATATATATATATATATATATATATATAGTTATGAAAAACTATTTAATTTTGTATCAAAATGGAGGATAAAATCCAGCTCAATGTAAATGAAAGCAAAGAAATTGGTCTTGTTTCCAAATAATTTATTACATGGAAATATAAATAACTTGTTTTTATTTAATATATATATATATATATATATATATATATATATATATATATATATATATATATAGTTTATGAAAAACTAGGTAATCCGTATGGGTAAACCTAAGGAGGATAAAATCCAGAGAGCTCAAGAGAGCTCAATAATTTAAATGAAAACAGAGTCCAAAAATAATTTAAATAAAATTTAATATATATATAGATATATATATATATATAAGGTTCCATATATATATATATATATATATTTGAAAAAGGTAACAGTTCTTTAAACCTAAGGTGGATAAAATCAGAGAGCTCAATGTAAATGAAGAGCAAATAATTTAAATAAAAAATGTTTAGAAAATTAATAAATTTTTAAACAGTTCTTTTAAAGTGGTTAAATAACTTTACTTCCAAACAAAAAATGAATGGAATTTTTAAAGGGCGGTTTAAACATGGTCCGTTTTTATTGAAATTTTATATATATATATATATATATATATATATATATATATATATATTGTAGTTTTATTGCAAGCGATTATAATAAAAACTATTTTGAAATCGCTAATCAAAAGCTTTCATGTTTCAATCCGGTGTCTATACTTCCTCAGGTGATGTTTGGTAACTCGTGATTAAACAATTTTCTGTACTTCTTTCTCTCATTTGTGTGTATATATATATATCAGTAGTATATATATATTCAGTAGTTTAACGTAATTCCGTCGCCTTTTCTTCTGACGCAGTATCGGACTAAAAGTACCTGAAGTTTCTATTTTAGTGTGTTATGACAATATTTCATGTCCGATTTTTTCATTAACAAAATGTTCCATATTTTAAGAATACATACATACATACATACATATATATATATATATATATATATATATATATATATATATATATATATATATATATATATATATATATATATATAGCAACGATATTAATATATATATAAAATAAAATCTTAAATAAATATAAATTAGTTAGATATAAAAGATAAATAAATAGATAAAACAGAAATTTAAGAGAGAGATTCAGAGCGAAATATTTTATTATAAGATATTATATTACAAATATATCCTTATCCTAAACCTGCCAGCCAAGGGCCCGTGAACTTAGAAACCCGACGCGAGGATGACCTGGTTCTAAGATTTCGCGTTTGACCATGATAATAGACACCATCAGGGTCTCATGTATCATGAAATACGGGGAGGAACTTTTGGCCATACAAACACTGCGTGATTTGTTTCCTGCGTACCCGGTCAAAATTTGTCTTAGAAAAACCAAAAAAATAAGCGGCAGTTGAAAATATATATAGAATATATATTGAAAATAGATCAACCCAACCAAATGCCTGTATGAAATGCTGGGGACCCACGAACACTTGCGAAAAGAAGAAGAAAGGAACATTGTGAAGAGAAGATTTATATATCGGCGAATCAAAACTTTATATACCAGCCCGATATAATATATATATATATTTTCATATAAAATCTTTACTGATGTCCTCCCCCCTTTGTTAAATGAATCATTTGTTTCGTTATATATATATTTAAAAATAAATGTTTAATTTTGAAATGAAATCGTCTTGTGTCTGTTCTTCGTTGATTCCTTGTTACTTCCATTTCTGAGTGAAGACCGAGAAAAAAAACCACGTTTTCTTTTTTTTTTTTAGAATCATATATATAAATATAATATATATATATATATATATATGACGATATACATAGATATAGACTTTATTATATATTATTTGTCATTCAATTAAAAAATGCACTCATTTTCGATGTATATAATAAATATCAAATGAGGATTATTACAATTTTAAATTTTATTTATAAAAAATAAGAAAAAATAATATATAGAATAATAAATATATTTTTTAAAGAAGGATGAAGAGAAGAAATATATTTATATATATATATATATATATATATCTTTTATATATTGTAAAAAGTTGGATATTATCATATATAAAAATAATTTTTCAGGACATATATATATATATATATATTATGACGATATATATAATATATATATATATTTATATATATAAATATATATTTATAAAATATTTGTATAACAAATGTTTTTAAAGACCAAAGAAACATTTAAGGAATTGCATTATCTTTTACTTGTCAAGTGTTCGCGTGAATTTGTAAATATATTAATATAATATATAATATATATATATATATATATATATAACGAAATAATCATAATATTTTATATTTTGTTTGTCAATTGCGCGTGATTTGTAAATTATTTAAACAAATGTTATTAAAAACAGAAATCTCTTTTAGTAAAAGAAATTATCTTTATATATATCAGAATATATATATATATATATATATATATATATATATATATATATATATATATATTTCAAATTCTTGGCGCTTTAGGATTTCATATGCCATTGTCAAAGAAAAATGATATATGTTTTATTTAAAAAATTATATGAGCTTTAATTTACAAAATACAAAAGAATAACTTAATTAAAATAATTAACAAAGGACTTTTGTGTTGATTTAACATAACTTTTATTGTTATTCATTAAAATCTTTTTCCCAATGACAAACTGCTGTCCAAATACATTTTATTAAACTATAACTCAATGCAAAAAACGAAAGAAATTCACATAACAAAGAGATCAAAAGACAAATCACACCACGCCCACAGACCTATCAGAGAACTCAATAATACAACAGAAAAATATTTTAAAATTTTCACCCCAAGCAAGGCGCTGAAGCCACTAAGATGCAACGGCTTACTGGGCGCTAAAGAATGTGACAAGTAATAAAGAACAGGACTTAAGAAGAAAAAAGTTAAGGGTTGATACTGGATTTGAATATTTGAAGATCAAAGTTGACTGGAGCTTAAAAAAAACGGAAAGACTTCCACACGTAGGAAGTGCGAGAGAAGAAACTGTTAGCATAGAACTTACGGTTAAATCTATCCATTTCAAATGTAAAATGATGCAGCCAATCTGGAACTATGCTTGCATTCATAAATCTAGGTATCATAGAACAAAATAATATTTATTTTAATATAAAAAATTGGCACAAGGTCAAAAGAAGGGATAGGAGAAAGCTGATTTTAAATCTGTCTTATCTTAAACTTAGCTAGCCACGATATCTGACCCAAGCATACCACAGTATTCTTTAGACCAAAACAACACATTCTTACTTCATATCTTTATTACAGTCACCATAATACCTCAAGTCTCTATGTAGTCCTAACTAGTTCCCATTGTCTGTGGGGAGTGGGGAATAAGAATAACAACATCATAGGGGAAAGTGATATTTATATGTATAATGATACAAAATGTGGCACAAGGCCAAAAAGGAAATGGGAAAATGGTCTTCTTCTGTGTTAACGTTAAAGTTAGCTAGCCACAAATATTGACCCAAATCTTACCACTATATTCATTTCACCAAAACAACGCTTTCTTACATACATTTATTACTACAACCAACCTCATTGTCTCTATGAAAGTCCTATCTAGTCCACATTTATACAATTCATTGTCTCTGTGGAGCGGGGAGGTGAATAAAACAACTATTTAAAAACTTGCCTCAATGAGTATTTACAATATGAAAAAAAAAGAAAGATATATAACAGAAACCAAATAAAATGATGTTAGTAATAAAAAAAATCCTTAACATCATAGACGAAATTATATCAGACCGATTAACATGAAAGAATTTATAGAAAAGTCACATAGAAATGTCAACTGTAAAATGATGAATTGTTTTTGTGTAGCTGCATATCAATATTTCTTTGGGTTATTTAATACCGAAATCGAAATATTTTGTAAGAAATGTTATTTTATTTTGGGAAATAACAGTGATTTAGGGACACAAATCTTACTAATTAACCATAGCTGGGGGAGAAGAGGTGGATTCATACAGTTCCCCAGAGTATCACTTCAATGTTCACTTTTATATTTACACAGGCTCTATCTCTGATATTGAGCACTTTATCCCAGAAATATAGTACACCTTAAGAGTATATTTCTTCATATATCTATCTATCTATCTATCTATCTATCTATATATATATATATATATATATATATATATATATATATATATATATAGTTCTATATTTAGGCACCACTTCTTCGTTTATGCACGTTTCCTTAAAAACGACAGACAAGGTACTTTTTTTTCAATTTTTCTTGTGTTTTAACGACGGCTTACTTTTCTCGACAAAGAGTGTGTAAAAACTGTTCAAATGTTTTATAGTTCCGAGCCCTTTCGGACATACCTTTCAGCCATTATTAACCCTTCTTAACTTTAACTATGAGAATATAACGTACCAAACTGGAATTGGAACTCGGCTCTGATTAAAAATTCCTGTCATTATCCATTACACAACTTTCAAAATCAAAAGCTTACAGCAACTCGTATTCTCAAGCGATTAACCTTCTAGGCTCTAACCAGGGTCGACGGTGTTTCATTTCTGTGATCATACAGGAACCGGTGTTTCAACGTGATACGGTCGTAAGCCAAAATGATGCCAATCTAGTACTGAGCTTAAATTCTTAAAGACTAGGTACCAGATAAGAAATCTCTTCAGAACAATTACCATGAAAATAATTATAGAAAAACTAGCAGCATGGCTCGGCGTTGCCCGTGCTTGATTCAAAAATCGTACCACTCATACAGCAATCGCTATCACTTGACTTAAAATATTTTTGCCCTTCCTTGCCTTTAAAGGAGTGTTCTTTGCCGTGCTGATGTTGCTACATGCCTTACTTCTTGCCTATCTCACACTGCGAATTTTTTCTAAGCTCTATAGTAAACATTAAATCTGTTACGAAAGAAGAACTAAACAAAATGAACACAAAACGATCAGCTTTAAAAAAAGGACTCATAACTGGAAAAACGGAATGAAAAAAGAATGTTAACAACAAATACTTTTTCACACCCAACCCAGTTCTGCGGAATCAGAATCAACGTTGAGTTTAAGCAAGCGAATGAGCCAATTGGAGTAAAGTGCCATGCAGATTTAAATTTTTCCCACTTGTGGCGAATGCAGCTATCGATTTTTTGCATGCTAGCATGCTATTTAACATTCGTGTCAGTCAGCTGTTGGCTCTCAAACTGGCCAATAGAATCTTCCTGCTTATTCGTGGGCAGCCAGCTATAGGCTCTCACTCTGGCCAGTAGAAAATGGCCACAAACTACATGAAAACTGCCGTAGAAGCATGAAAAAATCGATTATTTCTACTATCGATAGGAGTTGGGAAATGAAGAGTCGGTCTTGGCCTCTTCGCTAACTTGTAGCATGTGCATGTAAATTTTGGTGCAAATCCGTCGAAAATTGTGGACATGCATTCTTTACACACACACACACACACACACACACACACACACACACACACACACACACACACACACACATCCTGCCTTTTATAGATAGAGATAATTATAGAAAAAATAATTATAGAAAAAATACAGGGAAGCAACATTACGGCGATAGTGAAGTGACTGAAGCCAAGATGCCAGATCAGGACTAATAATATTGCCGATTCTTCTATGGATTTTATCAAGAATCTCTAAATGCATAGCAGAAGCACCAGGCAAGATGCGACAGCAATGTTGAATGCATGGACGTATGGTAGACTTATAAATATGTAAGATAGATTCTGGCAAGAAAAATTGTCTAGAACGACACAGTGAACCAACTTTTCTAGCAGCAGCAGACTTTGCAGTTCATTCAATATAATCTTTGAATTTCAAGTTAGCAGAAACTGTTTGGCCGAGAAAAAACAATGAGTCAATTTCTTGGACCTTAGCATCAGCCATGCTTCGGGTAAAGCCAAAAAAAAAAATTCTTGCCTTCCATCGCATTAAAATTAATTTGCAACGCCATCGAGGCATTGACCAGATATCGCGTTGTTAATTTATATAATTCCAAATCAAGAAACATTCGCAAAATACAACCTAATATTCAAGTACAAATATACACATATAAGAAATAGTTTGGTTCAATTTACCCAAGATCTTATTCATTGAGAATTGTTGTAAACGAATCATCGATCCATCCATCTATTTGAGTACACAAGCTTCACTAAGTGGCGCCCTGGGTATGACGATAAATTACATACGCGTTCTGGGTGAGACGATAAACTACGTCCAACAGCAAGACCTCTGATCAGGAGGTTTTGAGGAGTGTGGAATCACCTTTTAATTGCTAGTGTTCCCAGGTCCACCCTGACCCGGGGTGGTAGCACCTGATAGGGTCCCAGCTATGGGCAAATAGTTAACACCCAAACTTGTGTAAAAATAGGTTTTAATACCAGAAATACTTTGTAATAAAAAAAATTATTGCCAGCAATAATTTTTGAAGGATAAATTATTATCAGCAATACTTTAAAAAAAATACCAGCCATACAAAAAGTTATACATTCTTTGAAAAAAATATGACCAAGGAAATATATTCCCAGAAATAGATTTTTGAAGAAAAACATTACCAGCAATAAAAATTTTGTCGGCATTATATAACCCATTGAAGTTGATATACCGTAAAACAAAACAAAACCAAAAACATCACTACGTGATCATCGAAGACGGATTTTGATAAATACCCAGGTTGTCAATCGGGTTGCTCGCAATCAGTGATTTAGTCGTCATCTGTAGTGGGAATTCAGCCTTAGCATTCTTCATCAATAAGGCTATAATCACTAACTCTAAACTTAGCGAATCAGCATGAACTTTCCCGACAACCCAATATAATTTTGGAAAGTGAATATTTCTCTGAACCACATGGTGACTGAAAAGTAACTACCCTGTTAAAATACTTTCATAATAATTTATTAACTGGCAGTTTTTCTTGAATTGCTGCCTTCAATTCACTCATAGTACAGGATTCTTATCCAATCCCAGTTGATGCACAGTAATAGCTTTCTAAGGATGAAGACCTGCTTTTGAGGTGGTTAAAGTTGGTTCAAGTCGCTTACACCAGGATTTCTTTCGCTGAACATTGTTGTAAACAATGCATTTCTCATCACCTGTCAAAATGTGCTAAAAAAAGAATGGATTTTAATTGCATTTATACAGCAATTGACAGATGACCTACGATCCAAGGTATTCTTTTCAGTTAAATCCTGTGGTTAGGATTTGAGTACCCGAGCTTCACTAAGTGCTCATGGATAGTGGATTTTGATAAAGTTAATGTTTCTGCTAATTCCAGCGTTATGTTATGCGGGTTATTCTCAATCAATGCCTTGATTATGTCGTCATCTGTCGTAGGGGCTTACCGTGAGCATTCTTCATCAATAAGACTACAATCACCAACTCTGAACTTCATCATCATCTTGCGGCCTCAGCCGAGATTGAACTCACCAATACTTTGATTGGTTTAGTTCATAATCTTGTCAAATAGCTGAATTCTTGATGCTTCGCTAGGGCTATCAAGGGTGTTTTTTATCGTGACACCATCACTAAATGGATTGCCAACCAAGGCTCAGAGAGACTCCATTCACCCTCCTCTAAGAGCAGGTTTGAATTCAGAGTTTTCCTTCTCCTAGACCAGTTGCCATCCAAGGCTATAGAACCCAGTCTGTCCTGCTATTTACCCATAGCTGGAGGGAGAAGAAAGAGGATTCACACCTTTCCCAAGCACGTAAGTGAATGTAATGGATTCGAATTGGAATTCGAACTCGGCTCTCCGATTCCTCAATCCAAGCCGCTATCCATTACTCCATCGTGCCTCTAATTGGAAATGTAAGCATATTATATCTGTCGATAAATTTAACCTGTTCTCACGTGTTGGAACATGAACAGGTAAAAATCGGCATGAACTTTCTGGACAACCCAGTATAAACGGCTGTGTATATCACTGTATAGATAATTTATATGTAAGGTTTTCTGGCTATGCTGGTAGGAGAAGGATAATCTGGAAGTTATTCCATGGCGGTGGCAGGATGACTGGAGTGGGGACTGTTTACAAAACACGCCCCCCACCCCACCCCAGTAATTCTGTAAGTACATTGCTGGATGTTCGAGTGAAAAAAAAAACCGTACACGGCATATATCCTTTATGTTGCCTGAGAGGCATTTTTGCCTTTATGTTTTAAAAAAAAGCATAAAGTGTCTAAAAACAACTTACAATCTTCCATTTTCATAGTGATGCAAAACTGATACGAATTAAGTACCTTTATACTTAACATCAGGAAGAGGCAGCTGAAGTTTCTGGGACACACAATGAGGAAGGAGGGCCTGGAGAATCTGATACTCACGGGTCGAATAGAGGAAAGTAGAGACAAGCGAAAACAATGCATGACACACCTGGCAGCCTTAAGCAAGTGGATGACAGAACGTGGTCTGGAGAGGAATAAGAGAGAATGGATCTGTAATAGGGGGGGGGCTTGTTTATTTTTCATCAATAAGGCTACAATCACCAACTGTAAATATAGCAAACCACCTCTGTACAGTTCTGTAAGCTAAAGCACCTTGACTGTACACAGCACATATCTACTTTGTTTCTTGCAAGGCGTGTTTTCCTTTACAGTAAAAAAAAAATGCAGCAAGTGTTTAAAATGCATCGTATATTCTTTCATTTTCATAGGGATGCAAAATTGATACGAATTAAATAATCTTAAACTTTCTTTCTCAACAGATAGTTTGGAATGTGCTCTAATCGAAAATGTAAGCATATTATATCTGTCGATAAATTTGACATTTTCTGACATGTTGGAACATAAAAATCGGCATGGACTTTCTGGAAGACCCAGTATAAAAGATTGTGTATATTATCACTGTATAGATAATTTATAGGTAAGGGTTTTCTTCCATATTGGCTATGCTGGTAGGAGAAGGATAATCTGGAAGTTATTCCACGGCGGTGGCAGGATGACTGGAGTGGGGACTGTTTACAAAGCACGCCCCCCCCCCCGTAATTGTATAACTACATTGCTGGATGTTTGAGTGAAAAAAAAACACCATACATGACATATATCTTTTATTTGGCTTGCGAGACATTTTTGCCTTTACGTTTAAAGAAAAGCATAAAGTGTCTAAAATGCAACTTATAATCTTCCATTTTCATAGCGATGCAAAATTGATATGAATTTAATAATTTGAAACTTTATTTCCCATGAGATAGGTTGAAATGTGCTCTAATTGAAAATGTAAACATATATCTGTCGATAAATTTGACATCTTCTAACGTGTTGGAATATAAAAATCGGCATGAACTTTCTGGACGATCTAGTATAAAAGGTGATGTATATTATCACTGTATAGATAATTTATAGGTAAGGCTTTTTCTCCATGTTGGCTATGCTGGTAGAAGTGATAATCTGGAAGTTATTCCACAGTGGTAACAGGACGACTGGAGTGGGGACTGTTTACACAATAGTTCTGTAACTACATTAGTGCCAGTTTGAGTGAAAAACCAAACTCCCGAAAATTGTTTATCTCTTTCAATTCCCCATATTGCCTATTTACTGCCCCCCTCTAACTTCTCACAGTGATAAACAAAGCCTTTCCTCCCAATCTCATCTTTACTCTTCGCAGAACATTTAACCATTTGTCGTACGGTGATAGTAATTCTGTAACGACTTTACGAGCTGTTTGAGTGATAATCAAAAATGCAGATTTTTTTCTCTGTAATTTCCCCGCGTTACCTTCTCAGCATATCCCTCTCTTTACGTCCAGTGATAAACAAATCTCCTGATATATTTTGTTTTTAAACTAGTTCACGCCAAGCAAGGCAATAAAACCGCCAAGATGCAAACAGATAATGGGTAGGAAAGTATTACAGAAGAGAAACATTACTAAGAATCGAGAACAAAAGAAGGTTAAACAGAAAGACAGTAGATAACGATAGCATTTAAATTTTTCAAGATTAAAGTTAACTGCAAATCCTTTGAATTTAGCTAAACATTCGTTTCATGGGAGAAGAGAACATTCTTCCAGTCTTTCTACGGTGAAATGTTTGTAATAGAGATCCCATTCAAGTCTCTTGACTTTGTTGGCTTTGCTTATTAGCGGCTTAAACCTTCGTGTACAAGATTTCTAGCCTTGTTCTAACAAGATTTGTAGCCTTGTTCTAACAAGATTTGTATCCTTGGTCTGACAGCCAACGACAGACTGTTGAACACGCAAAACTAACACCTTGCTCTTCGCTTAGACTGGCTGCAATTTCTTGGCTAGTTATAGTCCAATTCTTCGCAACTTCTCCCTTGATTACCCTGCCAGTTCTATCATCAATCTTTTTCTTTCGTCCCCTTGTTTCCTTCCTTGGAGTAGGAGTGGCATCATTATTTGCCCTAAGCACTCGAAAGACAGTTGATTGCAATCACTGCCTTAACCGGGTATTGAACGCACACTCTTTTTGTTAAGGCAGTGGAGGAATTTCAGAGGCAAATTAACAGGAGATAATTGATAACTGACATCCATCAAACATGGCACGTGGAATTAGAACAGTCTACCCAAGTGAGCGAAATAAAGGGTTCAATTCGACATTCCAACCACCTGAAGAAGGCCAGAGCATACAACGGCCGAAACGCCGTGATAACTATGGCGACAAAGATGAGGACAATAGTCAGAATAATGTAAATAATGTACATAATACCTCATCTCAGAAATATAGACAGATACTGAAAGGCCGAAACGTTGTGATAAATATGGCGACAAAGATGAGGACAATAGTCCGAATAATGTAAATAATGTACATAATACCTCATCTCAGAAATATAGACAGATACTGAAAGGCCGAAACGTTGTAATAAATATGGCGACAAAGATGAGGACAATAGTCCGAATAATGTAAATAATGTACATAATACCTCATCTCAGAAATATAGACAGATACTGAAATGGCCGAAATGTTGCGATAAATATGGCGACAAAGATGAGGACAATAGTCCGAATAATGTAAATAATGTACATAATACCTCATCTCGGAAATACTGAAAGGCCGAAACGTTGTAATAAATATGGCGACAAAGATGAAGGCAATAGTCCGAATAATGTAAATAATGTACATAATAACTCATCTCAGAACTATACAGATACTGAAACGCCGAAACGTTGTGATAAATATGGCGGCAAAGATGAGGACAATAGTCCGAAAAATGTAAATAATGTACATAATACCTCATCTCCAGAAATATAGAGAGACTCTGAAAATGAAACGTTTTTCCCAAAATAATTGGCGGCAACGGGTTAATTCCATAAAAAGTCCCAAATTATTTTTTTATTATAAACCAAGAATTATTTGTTTCGCTAGCTTTTTTAGACAGTTGTTTATTTATTAGGCAATTAATTTTAAAAATAGTTTGTGTGTTAAAAAAAATCAGCGTTCTGGGATTAAAATATGTCTAATTTTGACGTCTTCTCATTAATCAACCGCATGTGTTTAATTTCGATATTTTATAAAAGAAATATATTTTATTTCTACATTCTTTGTAGTTTCATGCACTTTTGATAAATAAATAAAAAACTATATCTTCTCGCTATGTGCGTGTTCATTAAGGACGTTGGCGATCACGGCTCTCCACAATTTTCTGTCCTTTCTTTTACTAATCTAATAAAAAGCGATATGACGAAAAAAAAAAAAAACAGCCAAAACTTTGTAAAAATTTTTTTGTTATTCCAATCTTCTCCTTGTTTATTTTTAAGATGGGTTTCAATATGTACAAGGCCTAAGAACCACTCGATGTAGAGAGTTACAGAATAAAAGGCACAGATTCCATAGACTTCAACATGTTAAGAATGTAGTGATCGAGGAAGCATCCTCTAAGGAGTCGGTTCCTAAAAGCAGCGATTTGTGGGAAGAGGCCGCTCGAGTGGAACTTACATATTACTAGAGGAATACGAAGCCTGCGTCATCTTGAGAAGAAAGATGGAAGAAAATTTTGATATGAATATTGAACCGAATTAGTTATAATACAACCGGATATATTTGCTGTGTGTGAAATCCTGTTTATAAAATATTATTTCATCATAACTTGCAAGGGGAAACTTTTGTCATTTTCAAAATATAATAAAAAATAGGTGAATTAAAGAAATTACAAAAACAGATAATTATCGATATTGCACTTAATTTTTTGAAGATTACTAGGAAACAACAAGCTGCCCGAGAGCTTCACAAGCCAGAAGTTCGAGATAAGAAACATTTAGAATAGATATTACGGTTACATCTAGCCATTTCAAATGTAAAATGATGAGCCCTAACTGCCAATCTAGTACTGCGTTCGAATTCATAAAATCTAGGTATCAAAGAAAAAGGCACATCAAAACATTTACCATGAAAATATTTATATTAGAAAAAGTACAGATAAGCTACGTTGCTGTAGAGGGGAAGTGACTGAAGTCGAGATGCCAGGTTAGGTCCAATAACATTGCAAATCCTTCTTTATATTTTATCAAGTATCTATAAACCCATAGTAGAAGCATCAGATCTGATGTGACAGTAATATTCAATGCATGAATGAATGATAAACTTGTAAGATAAATTCTGATGAGAAAAATTGTCTAACGTGACAGAGCAAATGAACATTCCTAGCAGCAGACATCGCAATTCAATATAAGCTTTCACTTCATGCCACCAGGAAACATTCAGCCGAAATGACGCCATGAGGCATTCTCCTGAAGGTTAGCATTAGCCATACTGATGGAAGGAAAAAATGATTCTCACGAACGTTTAAAAGAGTGCAATCACCATTTGGAGATCTTCAAATTAACAAGCCATTTGTTGCTCCAGTTAACAACATATTGTAGGTGAATTTTTAGATAAGCTGCCAAGTTGGCTTTATCGACTTATCATTAATATAGTTGTAAATAATTGTATCATCAGGAAGCTCGTTATCTATTTAATAGTATATTAATATTATGTTCTTACTTTTTTATAATCTTAGAATTTTCTGGCCACATATAGTATAAGATAATTAAAATTTTACGTAACCAGTGTACAATTACCTTACCTTCTAACCCAAGCCTACATTACATGAAGAAAGAATCACTCTTCGAGCAGATTCGTTTAGCAGTGTTAAAATTAACAAGCCATTTCTTGCCCCAGTTAACAACAGATTGTAGGTCAATTTTTTAGATCACCTACTAATTATGGCTCTTGTTTTTTTTATAGGTTCAGAAATCGTCTTTTATTAATCTCCAGAAATAAATTATTAATTGAAATTTTATTTAAATTGATTAGTACATCGTTAAGTGTGCTTAAATAAAATAAATCTTGTTTCGTGAACCATGCAGACGATGAGGGCAAGTCTGTCGAGAAAGTCCTCCTTAGGCTTTTTAAGTTGTTTTGGCCAACTGCCACGCATCGAACTTCTATTTACTCTTATGTAACAGAAGGCTTTGGAATTAAATTACAAACGAAAATGCAATTAAAAAAGGAGCTCATACCGAAATAAATGTGTCACGCATGTTGTGGATAAAGGAGCCGAGATTCAAATTTACGGTTACACCCTTCAAAAATGTCTAGACGTTTTTTTAATTTGTTTTTTCTTCTTACTTTTTGCACATTACACAAAAACCAAACCAAGTTAAATGTTTTGGTGCTTTGAGTTAAATTGCATAGAAAAGTATTTTACACTTTTTGTGCACACAAAAACAATTAGTTAATTAAATGCATTCTCTCAATGATCTGTTAACAATAGGCATTGTACATTCGACATGCATAAGGGCATATTATTTTCGATGGCCTTGAAGCCGTCGCCACTCAACCTCTTTTTGCAGACGTCACAGTTAGTTTCGGAATGACTCAGCATTTGGTATAAATTCAGATTTCTTACGACTGTCAGCGTTCACTTTCAGCAACCAGTCGAAGAAGACATTCGCTACGACTGAGATCTTTTCCAGTAGACAAACCGCAAACCTCGTCATGCCTAACTACACTCTGTACTACTTCAATGGCCGCGGAAGGGCCGAGATCCTGCGTATGATGTTCGCCGCTGCCGGCGTCAAATACATGGACAAGAGGTTCGAGTTCTCCGAATGGGACAAATACAGGAAGGGTAAGTAATCGATTTTTTTTCACTATTTTTAAAGCACACCGTAGACATTGAAGCATACCATAGACATAGAGGGATAGATAGAGATAAACAGACTAAGATAGATAGATAGATAGATAGATAGATAGATAGATAGATAGATAGATAGATAGATAGATAAAGTGGTGGCCGCGAGATATGTGATAGACATTAACAGAACTAGCTAGCGAGTTACCTAGCTAGCTAGATAGATAGATAAGTGGTGAGAGAGTTACATGGGCTGGGATAGATATCAACAGACTTAGATAGATAGATAGATAGATAGATAGATAGATAGATAAGAAGCGACTGTGATAGCTATATATATATATATATATATATATATATATATATATATATATATATATATATATGTATGTATGTATGTATATATATAGAGAGAGAGAGAAAGAGATAAGAAGCTACTGTTATAGCTAGCTAGCTAGCTAGCTAGCTAGCTAGATAGATAGATAGATAGATATGGGTGAGAGAGATGAATAGATTTGGATAGATATCACCGGACTTACAGACAGACACGCAGACAGACAGACAGACAGATAGATAGATAGATAGATAGATAGATAGATAGATAGATAGATAGATAGATAGATAGATAGATAGGGGTGAGAGAGATGAATAGATTTAAGCACATGTCAACTGACTGAGATAGATAGATAGATAGATAGATAGATAGATAGATAGATAGATAGATAGATAGATAGATGAGAAGAGACTGCTGGCTAGAAAGATAGGGGTGAGAGAGATGAAAATATTTGGACAAATATCACAAGTCTGTATTAATCCAATGGCAACAGACAAGAGTGATGTCTGAACTTCCGGCGTCACATAAAAAGACAAGAGATTTTCGGTCAATATTAGAAAAATATCAATAGATTATGAACACCCTCATAATTAAAAACAAACAAACAAGTATTCCCATCATTCAGCGAAGAAAGAAAGAAAGAATCGTTAATAATGGTTAATAGAGTCGCCGTAAGCGCTTTGATATATAGAAACTTCTAACAGATTCTACACGCATTATGTCCAGAAAAGAAACTACATATACGCAGATAAGAAACATTGAATAAAAAGATTGTCAGTATTCTTTAATGTATAAATGAGAGGTTACTGCGCAGATACACAATATATATATATATATATATATATATATATATATATAATATTATATTGTATTTTTTAAAAATATGATTCTATCGTGACACAGAAATTACTGTTTCGAAGCTGACTCAAGTTGTAAAGTTTAATTTCAATATTAACCCTAAAATTTGGAAACAGTTTCATTCTCAAGCCTTGCTTAGAATAACTAACTGAAGAAATGTTTTACTGATTTATAAACATACACAGACACAGACACATACACACACACACACACACACACACACACACACACATATATATATATATATATATATATATATATATATATATATATATATATATAAGTGAACATTAATTCAACGTTTAAAAATATACAGACTGTTTCATGCCTAGACGCAATTTACGATTGCGCCTAGCATGAAACAGCCTGTGGCCTCCAAGTGTTGACTTCAATGTTTACTTTTATATTTACACACGCTCTATCTCTGATATTGCCCACTTTATCCCATAAATATAGCACAACTGAAGAGTATATATATATATATATTCACACACACACACACATATATATATATATATTCACACACACACACACACACACACATATATATATATATATATATATATATATATATATATATATATATATATATATATAAAAGGGCTTTTTTCAGAAAGAAATAGCAGATTTGAAAATACATACACATACACATACACACACACAAATATATATATATATATATATATATATATATATATGTGTGTGTGTGTGTGTGTGTGTGTGTGTGAGAAACGAAATTCCAAAAAGATATTACTGCGTAAATACAGAATTATATAATTTTCTATACCAGGGCGTTTTGTCACCTAAGGATTTATCATAATAAATGTGGAAAGTAAATTTTTGTAACTTATAGTCATATAGTGAAATAAAGTGGATGAAAAATATTAAGTTTTCAAATATATTGAATATTTGAAAGCTTATTTTTCTTTTAGATTTTATTTACTTCATTTGAGATATTAAAACATTCTCACAATCAAAACTTGAAAATTTAATTTCCATATTTACCTGGATAAATTTCCTTTGGGAACGAAACGCGTGTGTACGCGCGTATGTGTGTGTGTGTGTGAGGCTATTATATTTGTATTATCAATGAGTATATTCTAGAGTTTGATCAGTTTTCATGTGCATTTCAGTATTTGAATTGAACAGGAATGCAATTTCTTAAAGAACATGTCAAGCCGTAAATAATATTGCTTTTCTGTAAGAGCGATTTCGGATATAGTTTTAGCCATTATCAGGGATGATTTTATTTTTATTTTTAAATGAATGCATCGATTGTTTTATGGATGCATGTTACAGGAATGTTTTATTTCCGAAACACGGTCGGCACATTGTGGCCGTGTTCATAGTTTATATTATTGAGTGCTGTTGATAATATAATAGACTCATCCACATGAAAAAGACTAAAATAATGGAACATTTATATATATATATATATATATATATATATATATATATATATATATATATATATATGAAAATTTCTCCGATTTAACCAGTAGAGAAGACAGTATTTATGAATAAAAATGACAATAGGAAAACTGGTAATTTTACTTTGATAAAGTCCACATTGGACGAAACGCGTCAGCAATTACCGGTTTTCCTATTGTCATTTTTTCTTCATATATATATATATATATATATATATATATATATATATATATATATATATATATATAAAATGGTGGATGCAATTTATTTTCATTATACATATAATAGCCCTATTCTTTCACTAATGCTTGTATTCATTCCTGACCACTGACAATCCCTTTCTTCATGATTTTCAATGCATTCCTATAGTAAAATCATTAACAATGCATTTCCATTATACATATAATAGCCCTATTCTATCAGTAATGCTTGCCTTCGTTCCTGACCACTGACAATCCCTTTCTTCCTGATTCTCTTCAGTAGAATCTAAAATATGATGGGCATGGCTCTAGTAATTTCTTCATTCAATGTGTATGTAATTTGAAAAATAATACCTCGTCTGAAAACTCAAATATTTGTAGCCAGACGCTTCTGGTCAAAATTGTTAATGACTTGCTCTTAGCAAATATGTTGTCCACTCCAAACAGGTATTCTTTCTTCAGACCTACACCTTAGATAGATGGATACTAAGTATCCCCAAATTTCCGATACGGAATGTCCCATCAAGCACCTATTATCTACCGCTTTCGAATTCAATAATTAATGTCGCTTTCACATGAGTACGCTAACCCATGTTCACACCCACCGAACAAATTTCAGAGCACAATTGATACACATCTAAACATTTCCATCGTCAATCAAAAGTGGTGCCTCCTACCATCACCTTAACATACTGCTACCTGTTAACTTTTGGCACGTCAGATTTTACATGTTGCCAACGTGATTCGAAAATGTCGGAGGTTGACTTGCACAATTTTTACATGTTTTTTTTTCCTTTTTTTGACCGATTATTGACATTAAGCAACATTGAGACTGGTCACCTCGGAATGAAAAACTGCAGAATAGAATTCAAATTCCAGTAGCGTTCGTTGCATTCACTTTCGCGCAAATACCCCTGGAAACAAAGCTTTACAGCCATATCACGTTGAAACACCGGTTCACATACGATCACCGTAGTTAAGCAATGTTGAGCCTAGTTCGTTCCTGGACGGTTGACAGCTCGGGAATACCAGGTGCTTTAAGCTTGCATGTTCGGGAGGTATGATGGATAACGGCTAAGAATCGTTAATCGGAGAGCCGAGTTCGAATTCCAGTTGAGTTCCTTGCATTTACTTACGCACATATCTCCTGGGAAAGGCATGAATCCTTATCTTCTCAAATAGCAGAATAAACTTGGTCTTATTTCTTTGTTTGGTAACGACTCTGCAGAAATTAAACCATGAATCGATAAGTTAAGCAACGTTGAGCATGGTCAGTTTCGAATGAGAAATAGGAGAGACGAGTTCGAATGCCAGTCGAGTTTGTTATATTTACCTGCGAAAGGTATAAATTCAACTCTTCTTTTCCCACCCTCAGCTTTCAGGATAAACTGTGACCGAGTGTTTAGAACGTTCGGTTTCTGACCATGAGACCCGGGTTCGAATCTCACCATGGTCGATTTGATGGCATCGATTCCAGCATGCGGCACCTTTTCAAATTGCTGGAAAACAATGCCATGGATTGACTCAAGCCTTGGTAGTGATATTATGTAGACGAAACCCTTGGGAGATGTTTATGGCTGTCACAAGTCATCGTGGCCGAGGTTTTAAACGTGCTGGCTTTGTGTTGTTGATCACGCTCCCTCCAAGAAGCATAGTTGCAATATACACCACAGGTGGGCTCTGTGGGTATCGAACAAACACAAATGTGCCTGAGTGGGCGTCTGCAACGTGGATTGGCTACCGCGCTAGTATGCGCGAATCCCCGGATACGAGTGGCTGCGCCGTTTAGATAAACTTGTTTGGTAACTAGTCTACCGTAGAAATTAAACAGTACACTGAAAAAAGGCACGGCCGCCTGTGTGTCATTCGTGGCCCCTAAGAAAGCAATCAGTCCATTATGACATTGACAATGTTCTAATACAAATACGTTTTTGTGAAGTCAGTCCTTCATGTTTAAAAATTTTGTCATGCATTTTTATTCTGTATTATTAACTTTATTACGATTTCATTTCACAAGATAAATGCAAATACTCATTTTAGTAACGCATTAACAACTTATAATAATCTGAAAATAATTCCCTTACCCCAAAACAAATTTATCGCATGATAGGCTGTAAGCCACTTCTTGAAAAATGCACCATTTTCGAGATTAATTGAAAAAAAAACAAATAATTCCTTTATTATTTAAATTTTTCGTATTTTCCCAATGAAACATGACCCAGTGCACATATTAGTACTTCGTATGTCCATACCAAGAAATCGTTCCTTGCAGATTGACTACATATTCTCGATTGGATTTAAATCAGGAGAGTTTCCAGGCCTGTCTATAATACTTTGATTTGATCGCTGGTAAGGCTTGCCAGTGTGTTCGTGCTGCGTTACAATTTTTGTACGCTTCCTTGGAGTAAAGTCTCTAAGACAACTAATCGACAGTCGAGACAATAGCATCTGACCGTTATAAAAATCTGATGCCATCACGGATGACGCAATATTTTTCAAAGCAAAACAAATTCCATCATACACACCGAAAAGCGATTCATATTAGTGCACACCACTGCAAATAAAGTAATATGAGGAAAAAATACAAATCGATTACACCCTGTCACTCCCTGACCGTATAGTGAAAGAAAGAAAACTAAAGCAGTAAAAGGGTGTACATATATCTGACTGCATTTAAGCGTCTACTCTAGGAGTATGTACATTTTTGCGGCAGATCTCGATGGCTTAACCAAAAAACAATTTTCCTTTAAGCTACTATATAAAAAAAATGTTGTTGGAGATATCCCACAAGCCTTTCTCTGAAAATGGAATTTCTACCGTAATATCTCGTCACCTGTTCAATAGAATCTCTCGAGTTTTATCCTGTAAGCCACTTCATGCGAGATATATAGGTGCACAGAAACAATTTTCTAGCGTGATATGCACTAAGCTCAAGCCTGACAAAATTTCTAAAAAATATCTCGTCAGTAATTAACATTCTCGCGGGATATCTCGTTAGCCTCTCAGAAATAATTTTCACGCGAGATATCCTCTAAGATAACAATGAAAATTTCCCAAACATATCTTGCCAGCTGCTCCTGGTGAAGTAAAATTTTCGCGAGATATCTAGTCAACCTTTTCAAGGGGTAATTATCGGTTGAATATGATGGAATTTTACTTTTTCTAAATAGCACCATTTTATTTTTTTCTAAATAGCGCCATTTTATTTTTTTCTAAATAGCGCCATTTTATTTACTTGAAATATTTCTAGAGAACGACACTTTCACAATTCTCAAAATTTAAACTACTGTCTCTTTTAATACTTTTTTCAGATATGCCCAGCATGTGTGTCCCTGTCTTGGAGATGGACGGTGGTAATAAGATGCCGGAAACTATGGCCATTGCCAGATATTTGGCGCGCGAATTTGGTAAGTATAGAGGTTTTTTCTATATATCTGCATACACACACACACACACATACATACATATATATATATATATATATATATATATATATATATATATATATGTGGGGTGAGAGAGAGAGAGAAAGAAAGAGAGAAAGAGAGAGTGAGAAAGATATATAGAGAGAGGTAGAATGCAAAAAAACATAAATTTAATAAGTTTAATTTCTGGCCGGTCAAGGAAATAGAGCAAAATGTCAAAAATTAATCAAGGCATCAAAAATCAGGAAGACGAGGAGAGCCGTGATAACTCAGGCGGGAACAAGGATATTAACGTTGAGCCTTCTAATATCGCGACACAAGTTTTTGAATCAATTTTACTGGTTGTCACCTTGCATTTTTATTTTGAACAAATATATTTTTCTGATGAAATTCTTCATCCATTATTTCGTGTAGAATATATACCGACACCTCCTGTCTTTCGCAAGTTTCAAATATTAGAATTGGAATATACAAATACGGGATTTTAACAATCTTTTTTTAATTTTCTTCCTCTACAGGTTTCTACGGTAAGAACAATATGGACATGATGAGGTGTGATTACATCGCTGACTGCTTCTATGAAATCATGCATGATTACATGAGGTATTACCACTGGAAGAACGGACGCTTCAGGGTGAGTCAGTTATTTCGAATCTACTCAACATTTCATATCTGCATCTTTCAACAGACTATCTATAGAAATGGATAAGCAAAGAGACTATAATAAAATGATTATTAAGACTAAAAGACATTAGCTAAGACGAATGTCAAGTGCTTTGTAAAAAATGACTGCTTCTATGAAATCATGCACGATTACATGAGGTACTTCAACTGGAAGAATGGACTCTTTAGGGTGAGTCAGTTATTTCGAATCTGTTCAACATTTCAGATCGACATCTTTCATTACACTATCTATAGAAATGGATAAGCAAAGAGCCTATAATAAAATAATTATTAAGACTAAAAGACATTAGCTAAGAGGAGTGGCGAGTGTTTTGTAAATAATGACTGCTTCTATGAGATAATGGATGATTACATGAGGTACTACCACTGGAAGAACGGACGCTTCAGGTTGAGTCATTTATTTCGAATCTGTTCAACATTTCATATCTACAACCTTCAATTCGATATCGATAGAAATGTATAGGCAAAGTCGCTATAGTAAAATGATCATTAAGACTAAAAGAGATTAGCTAAGACGAGTTTCGAGTGCTTTGTAAATAATGACTGCTTCTATGAAATCATGCACGATTACATGAGGTACTACCACTGGAAGAACGGACGCTTCAGGATGAGTCAGTTATTTGAAATCTATACATTCCATATTTACATCATTCAAAACACTACCTATAGAAATGGTAAGCAATGAGGATATAGTGTGACTACATCAGCGACTGCATGTACGAAATCATGCACGATTACATGAGGTACTTCCACTGGAAAAACGGAGGATTTAGAGTGAATCAGTTATTTTGGAACTGCATAAAATATCATATCGATGTCTTTCCACATACTATTTGTAGAAAGGGATAATCAAAGAGCACTATGCATAAAATACATTAGCTAAGACGAATGTCGAATGCTTTGTAAGTAGCGAAGGCATCTATCTAGAAATGACGCACTTTACAGGAAATGAATAAAACACTTCTTTTTTTTAAATAGGCACCACGTTGATGAATGATACTTCTCCAACGTACCTTTAAATTCTTCATCGCATTTCCTCTTCCGTCTAGGAGAATGTTTTATTGCGTATGAAAAGCTCAAAATGCTTAAATAAGTGATAGTCAACAGGAGAGATAACAGGTGAAAATGGCGGATATATATATATATATATATATATATATATATATATATATATATATATATATATATATATATATATTGAAACAAATATATGAAAAAAAATTTTGAAAAAAAAACAAAACAGATAAATGGATAAATTGGATAAACTTGTGTTTTTTATGTCCATCATATTCGGTTTAATTGTATTTTAATGAATATTCATTAAAAAAAAGGTTTAATAAAGATGAAACATCAGAAAACGACATTTCATTCATTTTAAAACAACATTTAAGGATTTTTGTTTGTTTTTTTCAAAATTTTTTCTTCATTCTGTCGGATTTATATCCATTTACACTTGCTTTATATATATATATATATATATATATATATATATATATATATATATATATATATATATACGATTGACACTCTAAGAATAATGTTCATATTGTTATTAATATGAACATTATTCTTAGTGTCAATCGGCCGGGATCGAAATATCCATCTCAATTCTGTATTCACTACAAATAATGTTTATAGCAATAAAAAATTTGTAGTAGATAATAAAATCATTTATATATATATATATATATATATATATATATATAAATGATTTTATATATATATATATATATATATAAATGATTTTTTATATATATATATATATATATATATATAATATATTTTATATATATATATATATATATATATATATATATATATATATATATATATATATATATATAATTAGGTTTATGACTTTTCAAAACCTTATATTCTTGTGTCAGAAATCGATCATCTTTTTTCAAAAGTAATCAAAGGTCATTAACGTCATTAATTTGTTTTGGTTCTTGAAAAAGGTTACCCCTAAACCAAAACTTCGATGTTACCATATAGGCAATAAGAACTTTCATTTTTTAATACGCTAATCATGTAATGAGATAGTTCTTATATATTTTAAAGCCTTTAACATTTTATAGCTATAGCATGACATACAAACACAAACATGTTACAGAAGGTACCATAAATGTCTAAAAATTTACAGATAGTTCTAGAAGCCTCCGGAAATCCAATACGAATATAATTGCATACGATTTTTGAATCTTTCTATTGCAAGGGGGCAAAAAAAAAAAAAAAAAAAGAAACTGGATGAAACGCTTCTCTATCATTTTTGAACAATAGTTCATCGAATCATGGCAGATAAAGTCAATTATTTTACAAAAAGTCATAACCCTTATATATATATATATATATATATATATATATATATATATATATATGTATGTATGTGTGTGTGTGTGTGTGTGTGTGTGTGTGTGTGTGTGTGTGTACACTACAGTTGAACCCTGGTAATTATTCAAATTGGCCCAAAATTTAGTTGTTTTGTACTTTATATACAAGAAAATTACATCGTTTTTTTTAGAACATTAAAAATAGCATTTCATGATTAAATTTTGCTCTCGCCAAAATATCCTCCTTTAGACTTGATTACTTCAGCACAAATATTTGGTATTCGTTGCTAAAGTTTCTCAAAGTATAAGCTTAATAATTAATTCCATTCGTTTTTCATTGCCTCTAAGAGCTATTTTTCATTTTTGGGATGGAAAGGTTTCACTCCTCTGTCAAGTAGATGCCATGCTAATTCTGGAGCTGACTTCAACCATGTGAACTGTAGTATATATATATATATATATATATATATATATATAAGACATTTTTTTATGTTTAACGTTCTTTTTATAGATACAAGTATTTAAGTAAAGGCCCTGTTTATAATAATAAACAGTATTAAATGACATTTATAGATTGTCGGACTTTGTCCATTTTTTAATATATGACGTCATTTGTTTACATTTGATACTCCATGAGCAGTTATGAATGTACGAGATTTATGGAAGATTGAAGTTTATACGCAGTAAATTCGAACGATCCTTTTTGGCCGAGAGGGTAGGGACGTCAGCGCAAATGACGGTTCCGTATAGGATGCAGGTTCGAATCCTGTCAAAGGACGAATATTTTCTATGAAAATTTCTCGGACATTCAGGCCGGTAAATGTTATTTAATACTGTTTATTATTATAAACAGAGCATTTACTTAAATATTTGTATCTATAAAAAGAACGTTAGACATAAGAAAAATGTCTTTAATAAATAAATTATCGGACTTTGTCCCTTTCTTTATATATATATTATTTATTTAAAAATATGATCCCAACACGCTACATAAGTTCTCATGTTTCATAAGTTTTCATGTTTCAAGAGCCGAAAACTTCAATATAATTATTTGAATTAAATTGAATTAAAGTAAGCTCTGTTCCATTTTTAAGCGAAATTTTTTGGATTATTAACCTAACGAGTTTTTTTCCTATTTTCTATATATTTTTTATATATATATATATATATATATATATATATATATATATATATATATATATATATATATATATATATATATATATATATATATATATATATATATATATATATATATATGAAAAGAGTGATAGACAGGCAGAGAAAGAGAGTGAAAGAGAGAGAGAGAGAGAGAGAGAATCAAATTTCAGTTCACAATGCTGGTCAGTGCAAATTCAGTTCAAGATCAGTTCAAATTCATTGATCATTCGTCAGGGCTTCTTTCAAAATGGTTGAATGTCTGTTTTATTATTTTGTAAATAATCGGTTATCGAATAACACCATAGACATTGTGCAATTAATACAATTTGTCTTCGCCGAATCCCGACTAGTGAGAAACTACGATTCTCCGAGTCGAGCTCAGTTAAGTATTGCGAATTTACTTCTAATTCAACTATTGAGCCTTTTATTATCGTACTTTATGTATTGATTTGTGAATGTTTAATTATTTTATTTTTGTCCAGTTCAACATGGGAGGAAGCGGAAGTGGAATGAACAGCCCGACCGGTGGAAGTGGAGATAGCAATACAAACTACGACGTAAGAATTATAGTTTTTTTTTATTTAATTTTTTAATTTTATCTGCTTAGGATATATTAAATATCCTAAAGCGGTCTAAAATGCACTTCTATCAAAACATAAGAATATATGTTTTATTTTATATATATATATATATATGATTCAATTTTTTTAAAGAAAAACAGGCCAATTTAAGACTCCATTAGTTATAATTTAATTCCCCAGAGAAGTTTATTTTTTTCTCTTGATTTTCAGACTTCTCTTTCAAAGGTGAAATGATCCTTACCCCCTCCTCCTCAATATTAAGTATTGTAATAGAAATAAATTTTAAAATTCTCCCTTCCCTCTCCCTAAACTCGACCATGTCTCTCACATTATTCGTTACCACCCTCTTTTTCAACTTATATAAGCTTAATACTGCCCGTCAAAGTGTAAAGTTTAAATCAATTTTCCGTTTCTCCTTTGAAAGTTAAGTCTGAAGATCCAGCGAAAAATAAAAGTTTCTGGTGAAATAAATTATTACAATGGAGCCTTAAAGTGGTCAGTTTTTTCTTTAAATTAAATTATTCGCTCTGACTTAACATTGAGCTCTCAGGTTTTCACCCTCCTTGGGGTTATCCATACGGATTACCAAGATTTTCGTTTCTTAACTATATATATATATATATATATATATATATATATATATATATATATATATATATATACGGTGTAACAGCAAAATTGTCCAGATCGTGTAACAACATAATTGTCCATCCCACAAAATGTTTAATATCAAAAAACCAATTGAGTTCCTTATTCCTAACTTGTCAGATAAGACGTTTAGCGGTGCTGACACCATTTGTCGTAAGAATCGTTGAATAACCCTTTGAGTTATTCAACTAAAAAGAGAACAGGTTAAAATCGTTTTGTGTCAGTCCCACTGTCTTCCCAGCTGAGCAATAGTGAGAGGAAAAAGAACATTCAGGCCTTCAGTAATGGTAGCAACATTCATACTCTGGCTTCCATCTTCAAAGTCCATTCAAGAACCATCAAGAGAATGGTGAATAAGTTTTAAAAAAGAGGGAAGAGTAAAGAGGAAAACTGGATCAGGGGGTTACCACAGGAACAGGGATCTTCTTTTTAATTTAGAGATATTAGAAAGGATACAACTCAATCTATAAGCTGTTTGGTACTTAAGAAAGAAGTTACAGCGTTGACAGTCCCAAAAGCAGTGAATATATATATATATATATATATATATATATATGAACTTCCGATCCTTAACTATGATTAATTAACGATGAACATGTCATTTTCGTTTATGATCGATTTCAGCACGATTCTTTTGTCAAGCTTGGAGAGTAATTATATATTCTTATTGCTCAAAGTAGAGTTCAATAGTGTTGAAAAAAAATCTCGGAGAATTCCAGTAAGATATCTTTAATCATTTCTAAGATACAACGTTTCAAAGCTTAATCTAACAATTGGACAATTTTGCTGTTAAACAATTTGAAAAATTTTGCTGTTACACTCGGTATATTATATATATATATTTATATATATATATATATATATATATATATATATATAAAGGTTGGTATAATTTTAATTATTTTTTCAAATCTTCCTGTCCATTATTAATATGACAGGTATGACAATTTTCTTGGAAACAATAATCTAATTTCCCGTTGCTATGTCATGACTAATTCTTTAGAAACCACTCGAATGCTGGACATTTTATTTTAAACTTACATTATTTGACAAAAGATGCATTTCTATTTTTAATGCTGATAATACCTTTTTTTGACCGTTTCAAACCTATTTTAAAAGAAAAAATATATATATATATATATATATAAAAATATATATTTATATATATATATATATATATATATATATATATATAAATTAAATATAACAAATATATTGGTAAATAAGAGAAGCGGGAGAAAAATTATATAAAATAAAACTATCCCAAAAAGATGCGCTCAATGTGTTTCGGTAAATAAAGATGATAAAGAGTTAAAGTGTCTATAAAAATGTGTCCCCACAGGGAATTTGAATTTAAGTTTTCGGCTTCTAAAGACAAACCTTTCGCCTTTTTAATTATTTCTTGGAGTAGCCTTTTTGCTAAAATTTATTAATTAAATTATGTTTCATATATCTTAAATTCAACTTATGTCTTGTGAAATAAAATTAGAAATTATTTTATATTTTGACATTTGAAGAAATCAAAACTGCCGGTGAATATTAGGAGATATGAATATAAATTTCCGTTTTATAAATGGAATATTTTTTTTTTTTAAAATTTCATTTCGTTGCTCTCATGTTCATCTGATTTAATAGTTTCTTTGATTATTGTATTTTATTATTCTTTTTTTTTCTTCTTCATCTGCGAACTCTAAGACTATTATAGTGTATATTTAAGGACTAATATATAATCTAACAGTTTAATTGCTCAAACATTTTTCTTCAATTATCAAAGATATTTGGAAAAGAACTGCTTAATTTTTTCAGATTTCGTTAAATCCCAAATGCCTATCTCATAAAGTCTATATATTTTCCGTCGTATATAAAATATATATATTTATATTTGTTTAATTTTAATGTGTGTGTATGTTTGTGTATTCGCAAAAATAGCTGTTCCATTTGTTGACAATCAGATATTTTATTCTTTTTCTGTTGAGGTGACCTAAAGTTTTTTTTTTTCATTTTCGGATTTTCCTGAAAAATATCTTGAAAAAAGTTTTGAAAAAAAAAAAAATTTATAAAAATCAACAAATAATGTTATATCTTATTAAAATAAAATATTTAATCAATTGAAAATAGCTATTCAATAGCCGAAAGGTCGGATAAAAAAGAACACTCATATGCGTTACCAGATATTATCATTCGAAAAAAAAAATTAATTTATCGCATCAGAAATTGTATAAAAATTTGAAAAAAAAAAAAATATAGTGTTTGATTTCAATGAAATATAATATATATATATATATATATATATATATATATATACGATATATAAAATGTCCCCATTCAAGTATGATGATCCAGAGCAGTTTAAATGGATTGTGGAATTGAAATAATTTATTACATGGAAATTAAGTTGACTCTGTTTTATTATATAAATATATATATATATATATATATGTTGTTTGTGTGTGTATAATCGTTTATTTGTAACCTGTGTTTGTTTATTCTATGTGTAATATCTCTAGACTACAATAAAATATATATATATATATATATATATATAATATATAAAAATATGTTACAAATTTTTATATAATAAATAATTTTCTACTCATTTTGTTGGGTTATGTCACTAATTTGTTTTTACGGCATATCAACCGGCTTAGTCATTTTGAAAACGAAAAATAGTTTGATTGCAAGAATAATTATTTATTCTGATGAACAATGATTTTTCCATCTAAACTTTATATAATTTAACCTTACTTGGGTAGAATAAAAATCCATACTATTCATCAAAGGCATTTGCGTTAATGAATATTTATAAATTTTTGGTACAATTTTTTTTTACAATGGAGATTTATGAATTTTGCATCCCATCCTTCCCTCACCATTTTTCAAAAATGCAAATTTGAAAATTCAATCGTTTCCTTTTCAGGTGAGCTTTTTTAAAAAATATTAATGCAATAATATATTTTTTTTTATTTTTCATTTTTTCATCATTGAAAAAACCCTTTGTGTCTTATGGCTTTAAACCTTGATTGCCAGTTTTGTTGGTGTTCCAAAATGAAATGCACAAAAATCTGCAAAAAAAATCATATAAGAACTTTTTACAACGCATCCATTTTATCGCGACGATTAAGTCATCTAATAATAATCAAAAAAATTTTATGCAATCAACAAATGAAAAGTATAAGAAAGAACTTCTGTCTCAGATTGTTTTTTTTTAAATTGAAATTTTTTAGAAATAAAAAGAAATATTAAATGCGTCAAATGAATACGAATTCATTAAAAAAAGCTAAAAAAAAGATTAAAAATTTATAAATTATATAACACGACCGATAGCATTTTTCTTACCTTTTAAAACCGACATGAAAATGTTAGAAAAAATATTCAAAAAAATTAAAAAGGACGAATGAAATTGAAAAACATCGCGCAAGATAAAAACTATTTGATAATGGCATAGAACTTTAAGCAACCTTGTGTCAAACAACAATTAATATTTAAATATATAATTTTGTCTTACAATTAAGAAATGTTATATTAAAAGAATATTTTTTACAGAATTGCTCCATATCGAATATTCGATTTCATGCATTGATTTAGCCAAATCCTTTTATCGCTGTCTCATTTGCAATTGTTCATTTATTTATTTGCTCATCTTTCCTTGGTTCAATACAAACATTATTGAAACCAACAAAATTAAATTTCAAGATAATGAAATACATACATAGATAAAACAGCCATATTTGTATGAAATACCAGTATTCAAGAATTTATCACTGAAGTTAATTAAATTAAAAATGATTTAAAAATGAATGAAAACAACTGATAATTTTTATCAGATAGATAAATTATATATATATATATATATATATATATAACGGTTGTGAAATTTGTGTCTTTGTGTGTGTGTGTTCAATGTGTGTGTTCTTTATTATTCATTTATGTCAAATACCATTAAAATGGCATGAATCCATCTCTTCTGTCCAAAAAATATAATTTTTAAAATGGAAAGTATATCAGTTCGGATAAATTAGGAAATTAATTTTGGAATTAACCAAGAACATTAATAACTAAAAGGAAAAATAAATCGTGAAAAAAATTCAAATTCCAAAAGATTAAAGAAAAAAAAAACGCTCGGTAACGATGTATTTGCAAAATTAATTTTTACAACAAACAAACTTAAAATAAATAAAAATAGATAAAAAATAATTCCATAATAAAAAAATTTTTTTCACAAGGTTTTGGATCGATCCGTTGTATATAAAATGAACCTTAATATATATATATATATATATATAAACGTTATATTCACGACCATGAAATATATATATATATATACTATCAAATTAAAAAATTTTTAAAATTGAAGAAATGAAATTATTTATTTATTTATTATATGAACTTTATTGAAAAATTTAAATCGTTTCTTGATCTTTCGAATGAAAAAAAAAAATCGTTAATTTTTTTTTTAAAAAAATTAATTAAAAAATTTTTTAGATTTGCCTATAAAAAAATCTGAATTTTTTGATTTATATCATATGTTTGTTCAAATGAAATCCATTAAAATTTAACAATTTTTTAAAAAGTTTATTTCTGTGAAGAAGAAATGAAAATTTCTGAAGATGAAATTATATAAATTATAAAGATGATTTCTAAATTTTGAAAAATCGACCATGATAAATTTGGAAAAATAAATTTTTTATTCTGTGATATTGAAATCGAATAAATTTAAAAAAATAAAAATAATAATTTATACATGAAAAAAAAGAAGAATAGATAGAATAGTTTACTTTTTGAAATTAACGACCGTTAAATAAGCGAGATTATGAATTTGAAAAATCAGAAATTTGACAAATGAAAAGATAGATAAAATGATGATAATCTAATAGATTATTAGATATATGGTCATAGATTTGAAAAAGTTATAAGAAAACATTACCCTTTCTTTTCTCCACGTTTACTATTTATTCAGATGAAACGTACTATTTTTTTTCCGAATTGATTTTCTGTGATTATTGTTTTAATTTCATGAAACTAATGGAAAATAACAGTTTATAGTAAGTCAGAAATGAATAAATAAATAATTTAAAATTGAATTTCTTAATTTTAAAGAAACACCAGGAAAAAAAACAAAATCAAAATAACGTTTTCGGTGTGACAACTTTTAAAATTTTGTGTAGAATTTTTTTCTATCTTGGCTTAATAGTCATCCATGTGTGAACGTTATCTTGGATATTGGTTCTTATTAAAAGTTTCATTTGACCATCATTTACACTAATGATTGGATACGTTAATAAAACACACATTTCAATTTTAATGTATTTAGACACATATATTTGTAAAACATTTTTTTTTATTATATTTTTTTTCCAATTCAATTTTACAATTTCGACTTTAGAAATTTTTGTTTTTAAACTATCTCACAAATGTCAAAAAAATGAAAAAACCAATCTTCTTTCAAAATGAGTTAAATAGTTTGGGAGTTTGGATTTTCTTGCCTTGAGGCAACGCATTTCAAAAGAAATAAAATTTTTGATATTTTAAAAATGTCAATTAATAATGTGTTTTACACTATTTTATTTTACTTTTACGCACTTGAGGAAAAGGAAACCATTACTTTAAAACCAACGTTTTCTCAATTCAAAATAAGATACGCAGATGAAAGTCTGAAAAAATGAAAGGAAACAAACCCCTCTCATCAAATAGCGAAGGTTTTGAAAGAAGAAAGGACTAAGCATAAACTACAAGAAGACAGAGTGCATGGTGGACAGTAAAAGGATGAGCCAGAAATGCGATTTGAAGGTCGGGAACACTAGAATCAAGCAGACGCAGAATTTTAAATATCTAGGAAGCGTTTTGACAGAGGACGGTAAGTGCGACACTGAGATCCGTAGACATATTGGGATGGCCAAGGACACATTCCAAAAGCTGGACAGAGTATTGCGAGACAGGAGGATTTCTTTGGTCACAAAGAAAAGAATACTGAACTGTTACGTGACATCTGTCCTTCTTTACGGCAGCGAATGTTGGACGATTTCCTCAAAGATGACGAAGAGACTCGAGGCGACGGAGATGTGGTTCTACAGAAGAATGCTAAGGATATCATGCACTGAGCTTGTGAGCAACAATGAGGTCTTAGAGAGTGTGCAAACAAGGACAAGACAGCTGAAGTTTCGGAAACATGAGGAAGGAGGGCCTGGAGAATCTGATACTCACGTGCCGAATAGAAGGAAAGAGAAACAAAAGAAAACAACGCGTGACATACCTGGCGGGGTTAAGCAAGTGAATGACAGAACATGTTCTGGGGGAGGAAGCAGAGGGAGAAACTTGTTGAGAGCTACAAGGGGTAGAGGGAGGTGGAGAGCCATGATCGCCTACGTCGTGAAAGGACATGGCGCATAAAACGAAAAGAAAGATTTTTTATATCTAAAAAAAAAATTACTACTTTTATAAAAGGTAGCGACACCAAGCGCATAGCTTTTATGCCTAAGTCTAGTCTTTGTAATTTCATGTTTTAAATTGGACGCTAAAATCCTTAATCTTCAAGGAGTGGATAATCCTTTCACTTTTGCCTTCCTCAAGGGATTCATTAATCACTTTGCATGAAAACTGTAACGCTCATCCTCTACTTGTGACTGGTACATTGACCCGTAAACAGATATTGGATCACCGAAGACAACAGTAAACCAAACGAAGACTTGAATATACAAATATATTGCCAAAATACTTAAAGAAAAATAATTAGACAGTGCACTAGGCAAAAAAATAACCCTGCAAACTTATGTAGAAGGTGAAAATAGCGTTGTCCTGGGATGTATAATCTTGGTAGTCACTGTAGAGCGTTGTCCAAAAAAGGACAGTTTATTGTATATCGTTGACAAAGGGAAGTGCCTTGGAGCAAGGGCCAATGTCAAGATGGAGATTATGATGGTTGATTAGCTAGTTAGAACAGCTGTTGATGGCTGGCAGCTGCAACAGATACTACACTTCCATCGTAGTCATCTATGCCAGTAGTCGCAAACCTTTTGAACTTCATGGACCACTAAATGTATAATTTTAAATTTGGCGAACCACTAATATGAATCTGTCTATATTTCTGAGATGAGGTACTATGTACATTATTTACATTATTCGGACTAAAATATTCATCTTTGTCGCCATATTTATCACAACGTTTCGGCCGTTGTACGCTCCGGCCTTCTTCAGGAATTTGGAATTTCGAAAGTGGATAAAGGCGTTGGTTAGATCTTTTGAAAGGACCCAAAAATGTGAGTTCAATGACCCGGTTAAGGCAGTGGAGAACTTTCAGAGTGAAATTAACAGGAGATAATTGATAACTGACATCCATTAAACATGGCGAGTGGAACTATAAACAGTCTACCCCAGTGAGTGAAATAAAGGGTTCAGTTCGAAATTCCAACCACCTGAAAAAGAAGTACAACGGCTGAAACGTTGTGATAAATATGGCGACAAAGATGAGGACAATAGTCCAAATAATGTAAATAATGTACACTAATTTCAAAATTTAGAAAAAAAAAGATAAATACATTTATATAATAATAATAATAATATTAATCGGAAAACTTTTATTTTATTAATATGAAAGGCACCCATTAAGGTAACAAAGTTATAGTGTAATTATTTAAATAAATATTAAAATAATTTAAATAAAACCAATTGAAAATTTGATGTTTATTCAAGTCCACTAAAAAGTTGTTTTTTTTTTTTTTAATATTTTTCAAAAATAGTTCTCGAGTATGAAGGTTTATGAATTTGTATCTGCTGCGTTTTAGGCACGGTAGAGTAATGGATAGCGGCTCAGATTGGGGAATTGGAGAGGCGAGTTCGAATTCCAGTCGAATCCATTACATTCACTTACGTGATAATACCACTGGGGAAAAGTATGAATCCTCTTCTTCTCCCCTAGATATGGGTAAATAGCAGGACAGACCGGGTTCTATAGCCTATATAGAAAGAAATGGCAACAAAAAAATAATGGGAAAAAATCTGCCTGCTATTACTCCGTTAATATGCCTTGCTTGTAGAAAACTATACTAGTAAACCATCCAGTAACTAGTTATGAACAGTAATGGTAAGAATTATTCAGTAACAGCTACTGAACATTACTTTGCAAGTCATGTTAGGTTATAAAGGGTGTTTCATTAAGACGGATCAAAGTCAGCAGTAAATAAATCAGTGTTATTGGTGAAGATTTATTTAAAAAAATTGGATCATGTTATTTAATTCATGGCAATATGTTAAAAAAATAATATCGCCCCAATGTCCTCCAAATCTGAAGGAAAAAAGAAAAGAAGAAAATCATTAGACTCTTAAACTTATACCATCCATAATACGTTGTTTTTTACTCGTCATTTTTTAATCTGAAGCTTCGTAAAAATTGAAATAATGTCGTAATTTTTCTGTGGACCATCAAAAATGTTGCACGGAACACCTATATATATAGATTGATTTGAAAAGATTCAGATAGAGATGAAATGAAGAAAATGTAATAGATACATAGATATGAACAGATAGATAGTACACAACAGGAAACAACACTTTCCCAAGTCACACTAATTCAGATAAAATCTCTTTTTAAGCCATTTGCATTATGTTATTGATATTTTTGCCCGGTTCGTTGCGCGGAAACATCTTGGTACTTGATCACCACCAACAGGGTAATCTGAATGAGGAAGTCTGTTGTTGGATAAACCCGAAACTTCTAAGGATCCCAAGGCAATATTAAACCGATGATGCATATATTAAAAAATATTATCAGATGAATTTCTAAACAATTTAATAGTTACACTATTTGGCATTAGTCATCCCAGTTTAAGCGGTATACTTTTCTTAAATTGATTCATTTCATATCAACCATTAGTGCCAGTTGGCAAATTAGAGTCATCACCTGACATTCAAGCTAAACTACGAGAATGAAATCTTCATAGGCTGGCTATAAAAGAATGACGCTAAAGTGTGAAATCTTGCACGCATTAATTGCAATTTTTCTTATTAATAATTGCATGTTTTGATCCGGCATCTTGGCTCCAGTCATTTTCCACCGCCGTAAAGTTGGTTCCCTGTGACATTTCTATGAATAATTTCATGGTAACCGTCTTGAAGCGCTTTACTCATTGATAGCTCGAATTTAGTACCAGATTGCCAGTTAGGTCTCATTATACATGGAAACTAAATTATATGTTACTAGTTTCTTTTCTCGCGTTATTTGCTTCTGGTGGGGGTAGAGTGTTTGCAGACGAATTTGATTGGAGGAAAGGGTTCCAAAATCTCTTTTTAAGTAATTTGCATTCTGTGATTGATATTTTAGCCTGGCTCATTGCCCGGACACATATTACTATTTGATCACCACCAGCAGGGTAACCTGAATGAAGAAGTCTGATGTTGAAATTGTTACGGTTTTTTGGGTATATATGTGTATATGACTAGTGAGCGAGTCAAAATGACTTATTTCCCTTTATAGTCTACCAATAGAAGGTTGACCAATCAGAAGCCGCTGAAGATCGTATCCGTCGTGTATAAAGGCGGCCATCTTGTTTTCCCTTCCGGAAGGACCAGAGCCAACTTATCAGGCGAACACGACAGAAGGAAGAACTACACTCTGCTGTGATATCCACTGCGAACCTAAAGTACGCTTTCCTACTGTTCTCCGAAATATTCGCTGCCAACCTCTGGATTCTATACTCGAGGATGACCGTCATGAAAATGTCTAACAGAAATAACCCCGAAACTTGTAAGGGCCAGAGATCACCGATGATGCGGTCGCGGTTATATTAATTGCGATAAAATCTCTTTATAAGCCAGTTGTATTCTGTGATTGATATTTTTAGTCCGGTTCGTTGCGCGGAAACATCTTGGTACTTGATCACCACCAGCAGTGTAATCTGAATGAAGAAGTCTTATGTTGGATAAACCTGAAACTTCTACGAATCAGAGGACAACATCACCAACGATAAACCCACCGCCATATTACAGATGAATTTCTAAACAATTTAATGGTTACACTATTTGGAATTAGTCTTCCCTGTTTGTTTAAGCATCTTGAATTGTTTATTCAAGGGATTAAATAAAAGTAGATTCATTCATTAACTTTATTCAGTTACGCTTTTTCGGATTCCTGGTGATATAGGTAGAATGGTGCAATTATTTGCTGATTTCTTTTGCACCAGAGATGTTGAGCTTACCACATCCCTCCTCTCAGATTTGGATTTGCTTCTGAAGTTACCTTCTAACCTTTGCTTAAGGAGCCATCTTATTTGTTGTTGTCCCCTGGTTCACTCTTACCCGGGGTTGTAGCACCTGTTGGGCTCCCAGGTATGGGCAAATAGTGACCCCCCACTAAAAAAACACTATGAAAGTATAAAGGTCTTTAAATCAAAATGGCCATCAATACATTTTATCTGTAGTTGAAAGTGGGTAATTGTGATCAAAGTATATTTAGTTGACGCCATAAATTGTGCTCAGCTAATTTAGATTTCCAAACAAGGTTTCATATACCGCTAAACATGACGAAACATCCAAAAGGTGCTGTAAAACAAGACAGCGGTTGGTTTGAATTCAGAGTTAACCTCTCCTAGTCTAGTTCATGACTATAGGATCCAGTCTGTTCTGCTATTTTATCCATGTAGTGATCGGGAAACATAAATTATTTATAATATCGATTTCTTTCTTTCTTAAACTCCATATTAATGTCGTTGTTTTTTCTCGTCTTTTTCTCTGAATGGTGACCGTTATTATCCGAAAATTGCTTACCTTTCGTTGCAGCTTATGTGGTGTGACATGATGTGCTACTGCTGCCTGGAAGGACCTTACATGGAGAACCAGTCCATGTTCAGCAAGTATCCCAAGCTGATGGCACTGAGGACCAGAGTTGCTGGCCATCCCAAGATTGCTGGTTACCTGAAGAGCCGTTCCAACACCAACTGGTAGGACAATACAAGAGATAACGTCCAAAATTCCCAGTAATTTTCCTTTTTTACTGCATAATTAAAATGTCATTGGACGCAGATTAAAAGAAATATAATCGGTTTTATCAGGATTTAAAGAAATAAAAAAATTATCCAGATAAAATTGTTTCATTTTTAATTCAATATATATATATATATATATATATATATATATATATATATATATATATATGATGAAAGCCGTTAAAGGACAGTTTGAAATAGTCTGTTCCGATGTTGATGTAATTTTTTTATAATACATACATACATATATATATATATATATATATATATATATATATATATATATATATATATATATGTAATACATATATATATATATATATATATATATATATGTATGTATAAGAGAAAAAAAAAATCTTCAAACATCGGAACTTTTTATTATATATATATATTACATACAAGTATAGGATTGGTGTATATGGAATAAATTCCAATAACCAACAAATACTATTCTTAAAACTGTGCTCGATACAGGGTAGAACAAATACACTTATTTATTCGAAAATTATAACATAAATATGTTATAAAATCACTACAAAAATAGCCATTTTGTTTCAACACTTCTGGTGTCTTATCAAATGATGGTGTTGAATGTAGAATAAAGGGTTTTAAAAAGTTCAAATCAATCAAACACCCCTCCCTATGGGGAAACGCTGTTACATAAGCTGGAATGACCAATCAAAATACAAGTATACGAGAATTCAAAAGACTTGACAACAGACTTTAAGGTTATAATAATTATTTAATGCTTTAATATTGGGGTTAGACTAAAATACAATTTATTCTCACTAATAAATATTAAATTACGGGATAAACTTTGAAATTAACAATTACCCATTTAAAAATTTAAATTTAATCTATATTAAGTTTAAAATTACCGAGGAAAAAAGAAAAAAAATACAGAATGTTTTTCTATTTATTTGGTTTTTATTGAAATTAATTTGGAATAAACGTTAAGATGAAATGTTGCTCTGAACTTCATGACAAAGTAGATACATTTAAAGCATAATCAGAGGCAGGGGAGGATGACATCTTGCACAAGACAATGCATACACAATCAGATTATAATACATAAACATGCAGAAGTATTTAGATATATACACACACAAAAGAGAGACGAGACAGGAAATCTCCACGACCCTTTAAAAAAACGCATATATACACAATGAAAGGTACACACAAGTGACCATACACACAGACACCAGTAATGACACGTCCATACACACATTGAAAAAGACCCCCATCCCCGATACATCAACCAAGAAATATTCAAGTTTGAAAGTGTTATTGAACGAATTCTAATCACTTATTAAAATATACCGGCAAACAACTCTGGATTAAAATAAATCTGACTGTTCCTTATATATATATATATATATATATATATATATATATATATATATATATATATATATAACCTGAAACCTGAACAAAATAAACTATGAAATCACCACAAATTTTCTTAAATGTCTATAATTGGTAACAGAGGGCATTGGTTAATACCAACGGCTTCCCATACTTAATATAAATTCACTCTCGCGTGGGCATGTGTGATGTCATGAACTGCGGTACGATTTTCGCTTCCAGCGTCTTATATGAACGTGTCTATCGTTGCTTGGAAATCATCCATGTAAACAGAAACAGACTATCATCACATTCTTGTCCGTGTATTGCTTAATAGATTGTACTGTAATTGTCATCTTTGATAATGGCTTATGTAAGCCGAAAGCTTAGATTGGATTAAAAAAAAAATGTATCAATATTGTAATTTTCTTTCTTCGTTTAATGATACTATTATTAAGCTTATCAGACGTCATGAAAAGAATTTACATAAAATAGACAACACTTTTCTATATTATTTAATGAAACATGTATGAATATATATATATATATATATATATACGAGTATTATAATGGACAGCATACATTTTACATTACAAAGAGTTAATCATACGATTAATCAATTGGATCAGGTGTATTTTTACACGTTTCGAAATTATGTAACCGTTAATAAATAAGACATTCTTAAAAAACGTATTTCGGTCAACATTGCCTCTATTTCGTGTTGTAGGATAGCTAGCACCCCTTCAGCACTCTACCAAATGGCCTGACTCATAGCCTTAAATAGTCTACGATTAAGGACTTCAACAGTTGATCAATAAGTTGAAACTAACCTGATTAATATTCAGACTGATCTTATTTAGTTTGGCTATACGGTACTTGACCCTCTTCTATTCCTTGTAAGTTGTCTTGTTAATTGTTTTATAACGTAGTACTTAGTATTACCTGAGTTTAATAATTACGGTAAGCACTAAATTTAAAAAAGTTAACTTCCTTGACCATTAGATTTAATGCAAAATGTATACATACCTTAGAAAAAAAAAATACCAATCCCTTATATATACACCCTAAATAAAAAAAAATCCTCCATCAGTAATTAAGCATATATCTTTATCTATTGGAAAAGATAATATGTTCAGCAAATTAGAAATATTTTATGTTCAGCAAATCAGAAGATTTTCTATGAACATATTAATTTCTATAATAAAGCTCTAAAAGATAGTGGCTACAAAAGCCCAGAACCAACTTATATAGAAAAGGAAAATGGAAAGCATAGAAAAAACAGAAGCAGAAAAATAATTTGGTATACTCCCCCATACAACCAAATGATAAAGAACAAATTAGGACAAAAATTCCTTGCATTAATAGCTAAGCACTTTCGTAGAGAAAGTAAACTAAGTACTATTTTCAATAAAAAATACACTAAAATTAAGTTACAGCTGTACTGAAAACTTAATGCTAATATCTTCAGTGAACACTTAGACCAAAACCAAAGAAATTTAGACAATGTAAAAACAAAAATAAAAAGAGATGTAGATAAACAAAAATTATGTAACTGTAGAAACCCTCATGACTGTCTTCTACAAAATAAATGTCGCATGGAATCATTAGTACACCAATGCGATATCTTATCTATTAAGAATCCCGAAAACATAAAATTCTATATAGGTTGCACAAGCCAAGAGTTCAAAAAGCGGTTTAATCAACATCAAACTTCATTTAGGATAGATAAGTACAGAAATTTAACATCGCTCTCAAAGTATTTCTAGCATTTAAAAAAACCCAATAAATCACCTACTGTAAAATGGAAATTAAAAAAAAAAGGTAGAATATGTAGGTCCTTAAATGACCCATGTCCTTTGTGCATACATGAGAAACTGTATATTACTAAGTTTATAAAAATAAAAAAAATACTTAATAAGAAAAATGAAATCGCTATTTTTTGCCGTTATTGTCAAAATTTTTCCTTAAATAATATTTAATAACAAAGTTAAAAAATGAGAGCTGGTAATATACATATATATATTTGATATGAAAAAAATATAGTTACATAATGTAATTCTATTACATTTAATTGTTTTTAAAAACAAATATGGTCAATTAGTAATTAAGAGTTAAAAAATATTTTAAAATTGAAGTTAAATAAAACGTATTCTAACCCTTTAAACAATCCGAGAAAGAACTTTTAAGTTTATACAAGCAAGAAAAAAAACGCCGAAAAACTTTTTTGCCGTTAATTAAAAAAAAAAGAAAGAATAAAAAGACGACATGCATTTAACGGATGTCAGAATTCGTTAAAAAATACACTCGATAAACTTAACCTCTTTTACGAACGTAACTCATAATTGATACAACAATAGTTAATAAAAATGAACACGCTACAGCTCCTGTCTGAATGATTGTTGTTGTGGTAGGATCCACCTAATTTGCATAGTGGAGTACCGACCATATAAATATGGTTGGTACCGGGAAGAGAGGGAGGACTCAAGAGATTCAACAAGAGACTCATCTCGACTGCGACTCAGTCAACACATTCTCCAGGAACGGTCTTACCAGGAATATACAAAAGACTATATGTAAATATTGTGTACACTTTCTTTTTGTTCTAAGTACATTTTGTGTTGCATTATTATTCCATGCATTAGTCAAGTTTCAACAATTGTATTTCTCTGTATCCTTGGAAACAGTAAATTATGAATTAATATGAGCGTTTCAAACTCAGTAAATTAAAAATAAGTTATTCCAATATTCGCTTGAAGATGAAACAGAACTAATTCTTTTAATTTAATTATATAATTAAATTTAAAGATTTTAGCTTCCATTTTTGAAACTTGGTTATTACTGTGTAGCGAAAAAACATATTTTAAATCAGTTAATTTATAATATTTATGCTCTGTAAATTTACATTGAGCACTATTTTGCAAAAATAAAAGATATCAATAAGAGCACCGGATTATATATATTACTGTTCTTTCTTTCTTATATTTTCTTTCTTATATATATATATATATATATATATATATATATATATGTGGTAAATATATTTATTTTAAAATATTTTACATTACGACACAGAAAATTTCTATTTCTACACACACACACACACACACACACACACACACACACACACACACATATATATCATATATATATATATATTATAAATTAATTGATTTAAAATAAATTTTTCCACAACACATTTCTAACCATGTTTCAAAAATAGAAGCTAAAAGCCGGGAATTTAATTTTGCAATTAAATTAAAAAAAAAAAAAAAAATTTATTGAGGATGAAATGGAACTAATGTCTTTAATTTAATTGCAAAATTAAAATTCTTTTCCTTTCTATTTTTGAAAATGGTTAGAAAATCATGTAGCGGAAAAACCATATTTTAAATCAATTAATTTATAATATTAATGCTCTGTAAATTTACATTGAGCACTATAACCAAAAATAAAATATCTATAAGAACACCGGATTATATATCTTAGTGGGATTTTCATTTTTCATTTTATATATATATATATATATATATATATATATATATATATATATATATATATTCATTTAAATATATATGTTCATAGCTAATATTACTGAGTGTTAGATTTTTCTTTTTATTAATAATGCTTCCGATATATTTAGCCATTTTACGTGGTTATGGCTATTATATTTCTGTTATCAACAGTAAGATAAAGAAAATGTCAACTCACACTAATATCAATATGAACACGGCCACAGTGTGCTGACCGTGTTTGAAAAACTACTGTATTTATGTGAATGGCGACATACCTATTATTGTTCCTAGTTATGCTACAACACCATATGCTCCCGTTCTTTCAACAAGTTTGTCGTTCAAGTCCAAGAGCTCAATGTTACTACCTGCTAAGACTTCAATTTCGTTTGCAAAACGTACATTACAGGTGGGTCTGCCACCGATAGGGATCGAAGAATCATGGTTGTTGAAGTTTACTTGCATGATTCTCTCTAGAAATAGGGTGAACAATGTGGGTGTCTCATGCCTACAGTTTTCCGGATGAATCCTCCCATTTGTTTATATATATATATATATATATATATATATATAGAAGAGAGAGAGGGGGGGATATTAAAATATGTCTCATTGAACAATTTAGACAAGTTTTGTCAACTTATTTTCAATAAGATATTCTCATATTCAGTGGCAAGCTTCTTAGTATCCTTATGAAAGGAAGAGAGAAGATTACCGTGCTGATACATATTCATTTATTCCAAGTACTTTCGACATTAGCACAATATCATCATCAGGGTGTTGTTTTTTCTAACACAAAAATTGTTGTGTTCAGTATTTTTCTAAGACAATATTGTTGTGTTCATCTGAAGTTAAATTTTTATTTGTGAAGTGAAAAATGATAATGATATGTATTGTAAGATTTAAATTTCGCGATATAAATTCGAGGGGAGGTAACTAAGCTTTGAAATGTCCAAATGTTTTGTTTTTTCTTTAAAAAAAACTGTTTAGGACTATTAGTTAAAACATAGATATTTTAAACTCCCTGCTATAAACATCTAAAAACATTTGTGGAGTATTCATAATTAATTTTATTAAGAGTTGGTTTCAATTTTTTAATATAGATAGCTTCAAGAATTTTTACTTTATGATTATTATTTTAATGAAAAAGTATGCATGTATTTTCAACAAGAACTTTTGTGAAATTTGAATGTACATGGGCGTGCTGTTGTAATTGTTGTCATATGCTGTGAGGAATCATTCAAAAGAAAAAAAAAACGTCGAGACAACGTAGTGGTAGTACGACCAACATAAATATTAGTCTTTCTGTTGGAGATACAATCCCCCGAGAGACATTTAGATTTATATAAAATGTTGGTTTTCTGAAACTCGTTAGTTGGTAGGGTAGAGTCATTAGGGATGATTAAATTCAATTAGTTTTATTTTATTTTTATTTTTTCCAGTCGAATCCATTACATTCCATTCCTTACGTGCTAATACACTTGGGAAAGTTATGAATCCTGCTATTCTCCCTCCAGCTATGGGTAAAATAGCAGGACAGATTGGGATCTGAATGACAAATGGTCTGCTAGAAGGAAAACTCTGAATTGAAAGGCTGCGGAGGATCGTTTAGGTCTCTGTATTCGGCCCTTCAAAAAGTGTGGATGGTCCTGGACGAAAACTTCACCACTATAATCAATACTAATATGCCGGTGTATGGCTGTCGGTTCCTAGGAATATATATATATATATATATATATATATATATATATATATCGCTCGTTCGACATTTCCGTCGAATCCGACGTATGAGGTTCAAGCAGCTCACTTCCTAGGAACCGACAGCCATACACCGGCATAATCCTGGAAAAAAATTACCTGCCAAATAAAAAAACAACTGGAATTAAAATTATGGATCAATACTAAAGATGTCATCAATTGGTTTAACTATACTGATGATAAACCAAATTGCACCCTAATACAGTTCGATATCGTGGATTACTACCCATCAATTTCGAAGGATCTATTTACGGCTGCCCTGGACTTTGCTGCTGTGTATTCTAACCTGACAAAGGAAGAAACAGATATAATCCTCAGCGCAAAAAAATCGGTCCTCGTTCATAATGGGGACCAATGGATAAAAACCTGTTTGACATCACTATGGGATCATTAGACTCTGCAGAGTCTTCTGGCCTTGTTGGCCTTCTAATACTGTACAACTTAACGGCACACCGCGAAATTGATATTAAGGACATCGGACTGTATAGAGATGACGGGCTCATGGTGGTGAGGAGTTATACTAGTTTTAAGATTGAAAAAATCAGAAAAATTATATTTAGTGAATTTAAAAAACTAAACTTAAAGATAATTGTCTCTTCTAATTTAAAAAGGGTTAACTTCCTCGACGTAACTCTAGACTTATCAGGCAACACATACCAACCTTATAGTAAACCTAATGCTAACCCTTTATATATACACCCGAAGTCAAACCACCCTCCATCCATAATTAAACATATACCCTCATCAATAGAAAATAGAATTAGCATTAACTCCGCTAACAAGGAAATATTCCAACAACACAATAGCTTATATAACACCGCCCTAAAAAATAGTGGTTATAAAAATGCTAACATTAACTATAGAGACAATTGCACTGGCCATAGGAAAAAAACAGGAAAAGAAAAATCATTTGGTACACCCCTCCGTTCAACCAAAGGGTTAGTATTAAACTAGGACATAAATTCTTAGCCCTAATTGATAAACACTTCCTCACCAATAGTAAGCTTAGTAATATATTCAATAAGAACACCCTAAAATTGAGTTACAGCTGCTCTGAAAAATCTTGAACGTATAATAAAAAAACACAATAATAAGATCTTGAACAAACCCCCATGCCTAAACAGTATTAATAAAAACCCTGCACTTAAATCAGACAATAAAAGGGAAAAATTATGTAACTGTAAAAACCCAGAAGACCGCCCATTAGAAAATAAATGCTGCATTAAATCTGTGGTATACCAATGTACTATATCATCCACTGAGAGCCCTAGCACTAATAAGATATACATTGGCTCCACGAAGAATAATTTTCAAGATAGATGGAGGCAGCATAAGTGCTCTTCCAATAATATAAACAAAAGAAATCAGACTTCCCTATATAAATATTTTTGGCATCTGAAGGAAACAAATAGGACACCTAAAGTTAAATGGAAAATTATTAACAAGGCTAGAACATGTAAAACTTGGGATGACCCATGCCCTTTATGCCTCCATGAGAAATTGTACATAATTAAGCTTCTAAATAATAATAATCTATTTAACAATAGACACGAGTTAACGGCTTTTTGTAGGCATCATCAGATTTTTGGTTTGAATTATTAGCTAAAAAAAAAACAAAAAAACAAACATAAAATATAATAACTTGTTTAATCCATAGCCCACTCATCAGATTCACAGTTTGAATAATTAACTAAAAACATGCATACAATATAACACCCTTCATAATCCATAGCCGAAATAAATAGTTTAAATACCCTTCAAAA